>JADRCD010181563.1:0-44428 GCA_019843815.1 Montemys delectorum
GGGGAGGAAAAGGAGGGAAAATAATAATTAAAGAATAATATGCCATAAAAAATAAAGGCATATGCATTCTTTCGACTTCTACCTAACATATGTTAAAAGTTCTAAGCATAACAGTTTTTTCAAAAGATTTATTTATTATTATAAATAAGTACACTTTAGCTGTCTTCAGACACACCAGAAAAGGGCATCAGATCTCATGGTTGTGAGCCACCATGTGGTTGCTGGGATTTGAACTCTGGACCTTCAGAAGAGCAGTCAGTGCTCTTACCAGCTGAGCCATTTCACCAGCCCAACAGTTACAAATAATAAACAAGGACAGAAAAGAGCAATAAGAGAGATCTAGATTACAAAGAAAGAATGGACTGAGCTTCTCACTACTTAAAGATGATCGAAGTTATTCACAAAAATAATTGTTAGAACAGTGAATGAATTCTGCAGTGCCACAGGATATGAAGTCAGTGTATAACAGCTATTGTGCTTTAAGCTAGCACAAAAGTGAAATTCATAAAACAATTCAGTTTATAACTATGTGAAAAAGGATGCAGACTTGGAGTCAAGTTAGCAAATCTAAGGAAAATACAGGGCAGTGATTCCCCAGTGGCTCCCTTCCCCGGGAGACACAGTTTAGATCTAAATACAAAAGGTTAAAACAATAAATCTTCTAAAGGAAAACAGACTCATGACCTGAAGGTAAGCAAAGATTTCTTAAAATGGGATTCAAAACACAGCAACCATAAAAATGCTGATCAATTGTAGTTTATTAAAAATGAATGAAAAGATATCAAAAGATAGCTGGCCAAAATGAAAAACACAAAGCACAAAGATTGGATATCATGGGTGGCTATTACCTCTCTTCTTTGTTATGATGATTGGCTATTTTGTTTGTAACTTGCTATAAGATTTGTGGAATATCAAATCAAACTATTATTGGTTTTGTTTTGTTACAAATTGTTGTCATTTTCTCAGATTATTTTTCTCAATTTAGTGGTCTACCTTCTTAAGCAGAAATTCCCAGGCCATCATGTTTCAGAGATATTGTAAATCCACTTTTGTGGTACCCAGAATTTATTCTTTAAAAAGTATTCAACAAATTAAAAGGGGAGAGATGTATCAGCTAAGAGGGAAGTAGAATTAGGAGAAAATATGAGCAAATGCTTTACAGCAGAGGAGACCCAGATGGCCAGCAGAAATGTGAGAAACCCCTCAGCATCTTTAGTCACCAAAGAAGTAGAACATGTAACTGCATTGGGAGGCTCAGAAAAACACATTAAAATGGCTAGCAATGCTACATGTTGGTGAGAATACAATGTATCTAACTAAAACCTCCGACATTGTTGGCTAGAGAAAAGGCTACTACTGCCATTTGTAGGCTATGCTTGCCAGTATGTTCTAAAGTGAGACTCATGTCTAATAATTATTTTGTAATCCCATGTAGTAAAAGAAAGGCATACATGTATTCACTAAACCACCAGAGCAAAAAGATTAACAGCAAAGCCCAAACATCTATCAATCAAGTAATGGTTGGATAAACTGCACTGTGTTCTTTCAATAGAAGGCTACCTGACAAGAAAGGACCAGGGAAGGTCTCACAGCTACAGCAACAAAGTCAGACAGGGAAGACTATGTATCCTATAAACCTATTTATGTTAAGAAGAGATAAAAGACAGTGGTTCCCACCAGGTGAGGAGCTGGAAAACCAACTACAAAAACATGATGGAACTTTCTGGAATGCTGACACATTAGTGCTTTGATCTCAGTGGTAGTTATACAGATGTGCACATATGCAAAAATAAAGAGATCTTTCCCTCAGTGGTTTATGCAACTGGGCAAGCTGTGATGTTAAAGGATTAAAATTAAAATAGATCACATCATATAAAATGAAGCTATTTTTTTAAGGACCCAGGATTAGAGGCTGTCTCTACAACATCTCCATTCCCTCCTTCCTTTGCATCTCACACTACAGCTCTAAAACATCATGCAAGTACTTCCTAGTTTAATTTTTTTACTGGCCCACAATTTTGATGGTATAGCACACTAGGATCAATCACTATGCCAAGGGTGTACGTCCTCATTCAGGCCTTTCACACCTTCAGACAATTAATGTTACTGCTTCTAATATTGCCTGCTAATACAACATTTAGCAATCCCAACACCAACCTCTCACCACTAGGAGGAGGAGGACAATTTCCCACCAATCACTAAGTGAGTTCCAGGGCCCACAAGCTATAGGTCACTTAATATTTAATCTTTATGTACTTATAATCACCCCACAGATACAGTTTTACTATTTTATGTTTACCATAACAGTATAAATATTTTCCCATAGTCTTTACAAGGGCCATTTCCACTGGCTACAGAATAGTCTATTGTGTGACTGTTTCATAACTTACCTAGGCAGTCCTATCGTGAACATGTAGGTTGTTTCTAATTACTCTGCATAGGCTGTGGCACTGCAATAATAACCTTATACCACCATTCATTAATCACTAAGCCATGCGACTAGAATGAATTCCTACAAAGGAAGTTGCCAAGTCAAGAGCATGAGCATATTAATAATTTTAAGTATGTTTTGCAGCATGTATTTTTCTAACTGGCATGATTACCAGCATCATATGAAGATATCACTTTTATTAAAACTTTAACAGAATTATTCTAATTTCTCATCAGGTGTAGTGGATTTGAAATTGTTCAATGGGTTTTGTTACATTTTGCGATTCCTTGATTATTCCAATAATGTTTGGTTGTTAAAATATTGTTAACCCAAGACCAGGCACACAGCAGAAATGAGACAGAAACTTATTTCTTCTGATGTCAGCGTCCTTCACACCTTTAGCTATTTTTAAATAAGAGTGCTGATGCCTGTCTCACTCATTTAGATAAGGCTTGGCAAATATTTTTAACTTGTCGTTGAGCAACAAAATACCTTTCAGTCGATCATGTTGTTATTATATTCTTCCTTCTTAAAGAAAGTCTCATAAAGTTGCAGCTATTTACCTCCTTAATATTTTTACCATTTGAAAACTTAGGGGATTACCTGAAAAATATCACCCATTTTTCTATGTTCTGTGATTTTAATATATTTAATTCCTTAAGAGAATTCCTAAGCTTATTTTGTAATATTTCCCAGTTAGTGAACAAGTTCTGCCAGTATCAGTTATCCCATGTTTCCTTTATCCAGGATCCTTCTTTACCTTCCTTACCTGTGTATACAGTATATCTTGCAGATTGTGTTTGACTGCTCTGCTCTCTGTCCTGAATCAGCATCTACCTGAGATAATTACTATTGGTTTATGGGTTTCAAAATCTGTTAATAATGCCCCCCTTCATTATTTCCTATTTTCTGAGGATCTCTATTGGAATCGGATTTCCATTCCCAGTTTTATTTTCTAATCATTTTGTAAAAATCCAATAAAAATCTAATTGAGATCTAGAAAAGAACTGAGCTACAATTAAAAATAGATAATATACTTTTGAAAATTAATTGAAAGGCTATAGCAGTCAGGGCTAGTGAGGTGGTGCAGTGGTTAAAGATGCTTGTTGTCAAACCTGACTACCTGAGTTTGATCCCTAGAACCCACATGGTAGAAAGAATGAATTGACTCCTGCTAAGTTGTCCTCTGACAACTTAGCAAGTGATAATGCAAGTATGCAAGTAAGTATGTAAGTGATAATGCATGCTTCTATACATACATATACACAGAGAGAGACTAAGAATTAAATGAATAAATAAGCAAAGATCCAAAGAAAGACTATAGCAGGGACTACATTACCTGTTACTTTTCTGTTGCTGTGATAAAACACCACAAACATGGCAACTTATTAAACATTTAATTGTGCTTATGGTTTTAGAGGGCTGGAGTCCATGATGGCTAAGCAGAGCCATGGCATCACAAACAGCAGAGAGCACACACCTTGTTCTACACATTGGGGGCCAAGAGAGCTAAATTGAAATGGGGTGACCTTTTTGAAATCTCACATACACTGTGACAAAACTCCTCCAACAAAGCTGTACCTCCTAATCATTCCCCCAAAAGTTTTATCAGTAGGGAATCAAATATTCAAATGTAGGAGTTAGGGAGGTAGGGGCTATTCTTACTCAAAATATCACTACGATATAACTTTTCAATTATTTATACTACTTCTTCCAAAGAAATTCATTTAAAAGCCCGTGAACACAGGCTCTGGACTCATATTAGCTGAGTTGGAATGCCAGCTCAATTACTAACAACAGGTACCAGTCAGGGTTAAGTGACAAGGAACCACCAACTCTTGGAGGAACATAATGCTGAGGATGCATTTCTCACACATGAAGGTTACAGGGAAACATGAACAGTCTTCAGTACCCAGAGCTTGTTCTTCCCCTCCTGGTCAGAGGTGGAGGAGCATGAGGAAGCAGGTCTACCACTTAAGACTGAAACTTAGAACTTACACACTCGTATTTATCTGCATGGCATTGGTCAAAGCAAGTGCATGGCCAGATCTTATATCAGTGACATATATGGTAGAGAGATTTGGGGATTTGGAAGAAATTAATATTTGCTGTATAAAACCACATAACTTAGGGAAATTCACACAAAGGTCAAGCCTCAGTTTCCCTTCCTTGAAGAATAGAGATTCTCACCCTGCCTCTGCTATGGAGAAGTATGAGAACAAAGTGGAATGACATTCAAAACAAGCTTAGCACTGTGCCTAATAAGCAGCCAGAGCACAGTAAATGTCATGCACTATTACTGTGTTTAATGATAGAGCAAACATTGCAATTGGCCCTTAGAATTCAAATGAAGTGGTTTCAGTTATTCCATGTCAGATTTTACCTTGTTACCTCGGATACAGTCTTTCTGCTTTTGGATGAAGCTAGTAGTCTCATCCATCAAAGAAATAAATAAGTTCTAAGAGCCCTATACTAAGTTGGTTTTGTACATTACCTGGTGAGCTTGTACATCATCGAAGAAACAGTGACCCTCCAGACATCCTTGAATCCCCTCTTCTACACATTCAGGCAGCCACCATTTTCTGCATATGATGGTTCCCATTTGCCCACATGTACTATGTTTTCACTTCTAAGAAGCATCTTCTCTTATTCCAACAAAAGTACTGGGTATCGGGAAAGAACTTTAAAAGAAAATTTGCAGCCCCATGGGGGGAAGCAACAGTATCAACTGGCCAGACACCCCCAGAGCTCCCAGGGACTGGACCACCAACCAAAGAGTACACATGGAGGGACCCATGGCTCCAGCCACAGATGTAGTAGAGGGTGGCATTGTTGGACATCATTGGGAGGAGCAGCCCTTGGGCCTAAGGGGTTCGATGCCCCAGTGCAGGGGAATGCCTGGGCAGGAAGACAGAAGTGGGTGGGTAGGGGAGCACCCTCATAGAAGCAGGGGAAGCGATGTGGGGTAGGGGGTTTCTGGAGGGGAGAGCTGGAAAGGGGATAACATTCGAGATGTCAATAAAGAAACTATCTAATAAAAGAAAAGAAAAAAGAAAGTCTACCTTACAGAGGTCTAGGGGAAGCCATGCCTCCATAGTCTTTCTCCTCAGCTCTCTGAGCTGCTCTATTCTACCTGAGCAAGGGGTTGCTCCTTCTCATCCATTTTTATGGTATAAGTGAAGAAAGTGTTCAGCTTACTCTCTGTCATAAAGAAAAAAAATCAAATAAACAAGTCTCAGATGTTTGATGAAACCCAGCAGAGGAGCCCCCATTTCTGAGATCAATCAAGGGTGAATCTAGTGTTTGCAAACAGAAGTGACCCTCCTTTCTGTGGACAATAAGTTAGGTCTAGATTTTAGTGGCTACCCTAGACCCCAAATTCCAGGAACCAGCTTTTTGGTCCATTACTTTGTTAAAAAGCTTCCAAAGAGTCAAGGAACTGCCCACCACACAAGTCTTCACAGCCCTTCATAGGCCACCCTGACCAAAATCTGTGCTGCCCAAAACAAGACTAGTGACTGTTTTCCTATTGCCAGGCAGTGCCAACATATTTGTTAATCTTCCAAAAGCTATCATTTGGAAAGACTGTGCTGTCTATGAGAAGCCTGAGGCAGGCTCACCTGGGACTCAAGTACCCTCTCTGTTCTCACCATTGATGGCGGGCGTGTCTAAGGGAAGCCTCTGCCTTCTGTACCTTACTTTTCTTATGAACATGCCCGTGCTGTTCTTGTCTCTATTTTATTTCTTATTAGCATAAATGCATTTATTTTCTCTAATTTGATTATTAGGTTTTTGTTTTTGTTTTCAAGTAAAAACAAAATGATCAGAGATCAAACTGTGATCATTTCTACAACAATTAGCTGCATACAGGGCTGGCTGGCTTCTCCTAGACACTTTGATCTCAAGGAATCACAATTCTGAGTGGTGCTTCATGAATACATCACAAACTCTAGTGTGGCCTAGGTTAGCCGATGATGAAGCACGGTCACCAGGAACAGAGGTGGCTTCATCCTAGGTGAAGAGAGACTGTACCTGCTGTCATATAGGAAATAAATATAAAATTTTATAAGCTGTAAAGGGCTTACGTCAGTCCCATGCAGGCTCCCTAGTTGTTACAGTTGTGTAGCTTGGTTATATTGTATTTCTAACAGTGGAACTAGGGGCTGTCTCTGACTCTTTTGCCTGCTGTTGGGACCTTTTCCTAATACTGGCTTCCCTTGCCCAGCCTTAATACAAGGGAAAGTGCCTAGTCTTGCTGCAACTTGAAATGTCTATTTGATTGATATCCCTGGGAGGCCTGCTTTTTTCTGAAGAGAAATGGGGAAGTTGATGGGGAGAGGCAGAGTAGAGGTGGAGAGAGGGACTGAGAGGAGAGGAGAGAAGAGAGGAGGGAGGGGAAACTGAGGTTGAAATGTTAAAATTTTAATAATAATAATAATAATAATAATAATAATAACATTATTATTATTATTTTAATTCTATAAGATGCATATCAAGTCCATGTCTGGATTTCCTCAAAGAAAAATGCCTCTTTCCCAGCCTCCTTTGACTTGAAGGAACATCCAGACTCTGGCTCATCCAGGGACTCACTTCCTTAGCAGAAATCCTGATCCACCTGCCAACTCCATTGAGGCATCTCCATGTACATGAATCATTCAACTCCAGGATGAAATCCCTGCAATGACCTAAGAACCCACAGCTGCTCTAGGGCAGAACCTGGACAGCCTACCTCCTCATCTCTGTAGCCCAAACTCTTCATAATATTTTGCCTCAGGCCTCACAAATTTCCTGATGTGATAGGCAAAACAAATGGAGTGTTTCCAAAGACCCAGAAAAACTCAACACAGGGCAGCAGGGTTCTTCTAATCATAATGGGAAGTTATGCGAAGCATTACAATCTGTGACGTGTCCACCCACTCTACTCCATGATCAAAGAAATGTCCCCAAACTCATATTGATGGGGTTCAGGTCCAACATCATTTGTGATCCCAGGACATTGCACTTACCTCTGACTTTCTGAGGGCTACGGAATCCAAGAGAGCCAAAGATGTCCTTTCCAAAGCCTGAAGTCAATGTGTTTACTCAGAAACATTTTCTCCAGAGGGACTGGGGTAGCTTGCCACAAAGAACATATTTAATCAACTGGTAAAACATAAATAAAGCATAATAAACTAGGGCCTGGCAAAGGGGAATACAACTATGCAAACATCAGAATTAATGGGTTTGCCCTTCCTACAGTGAGAGCAGAAAGGGAAAGCTACTGTTACATCCATCACTGTGCTGTGGAGGAGAGGCAGGCAGCCCCCAAAGCTCAAAAGATGGTCTTCCAAATATGATGGGCAGTAAGTTCAAGAAGAAACCAAACATTTGCAGAGCTCTGCTGCAAGCTGGAATCACCATGATTCCACAACTCTTGAGCTGTTCCTGCCAGCTCTAGTTCATAGATTCTTTTGTTTAAATTAGAAGAGCACATCCCAGTAAGGAAGACCTATGAACCATACATCGAGGAAGGCCAGCTCCAACTCATCTCAGGTCACATCCTGCCAGCTTTGTGATCCTCCCCTAAACCCTTACATTAGCCTTCAAAAACAGTAGCTCCAGTTCCCGAATAAACAGGGTTGACATGTATCAGTGTCATTCAGCCAATGAATGACAGAGCCCCATTCTCTTAACTATATATATGAATTTCTTAAAAGATCTTTGATAAGAGCTGGCACCTTGTGAGGAGACTTTTCTATTATGAAGTTGGGCCTCACGTAGCCCACAGTACTTTTCAATTCACTATGTTCCCAAGGCTGTCCTTCACTTCTGACCTTTCTCCTTCAGTCTCCCAAGTTCTTAGCATTCAGGTGTGCACAAGCACTCTCAGCCAGAGATGGGCTCTTAAAGGGGTCTAGAGATATATGAAGGTCAATTCTAGAACTTTCTGATGAGCTCAGGATCAAGACTGTGAGTGGACAGAGGGAGACATGTGAATCCTGTGCTTTTGGCTCTCTATGCCCTTAACCCAAGCTCTTCAACATCATCAGGAGAACATCTGCCATCTATGCATCAGGATAATGAGACCTGGTTGTGTGTGCTAAGAGGTTGGAATCCATCCCCATAACTCTTCTACAAGAGATGAGGACATGTTCTTCTACCAAGACTTCTATAACAAAGGGTTTAAGACTGGAGGTCAAAGCAATAGAAAGCTATGACCTCACAGCTCTCGGAGTAAAAGTGAGAGATCTAGAAGTCAGTGAGGCCAGACCTCCTGAAGGTCACAGTGGAAAGAATGATTCTATGCTTCTCTTCCCTAACTGCAGATGTCACCGTCCTCTCCATCGTCATATCATCTTCTGTTACACAGTCTCAGTTCCCCAAGTCCTCACCAGTAAGTGACTTAGGTCTATCCTGGTGACCTCACTATCACCTACAATCTGCAAAGTTCCTTTTTCAAATAAGGTCACATGCTGGGGCACAGAGGTTTGGACTCTGGCATAACCTGTAGTGAGGGGCACAATGCAATCTGCAGCAGAGGCCACTGCACCAACGCCCTTGGTGCAGTCAGCTGCTTGTCCGCAGGTGTCAGAGAAGGACATAGGGGGCCATGCAGAGAACCCATCTACCAGCGTCCTATTCCAAGCCACCTTTACCTTCTGCCAAAACAACTCAGTGGCCTCCTTGCTGGTCCTCAATCTTCTACAATTGTCACTCCCTTCGAGGTGCCATGAGGCAGCTGGAATGAACTTTTCAATCAGAATACAAATCTGATAATAGCAGAGCCTACTTAAAAACCTTGATGACTGCCCATTATGCTTGAGGGAAGTGGGGAACAAAGCCATGCTGACCTCATTTCCCTTCAAATGCTGCCTAGTTCCTAGAACACTAAGCCCTTTCTCCCTCTGGACAGGGACTCACTTAGAGCTGGTGACAATTCAATTTTTCTCACCAGCTTACAGCGGTAAATACTCTCGCCTGCCCTTTATAAGCCATGGTACTTGAAGAGAGTCAAGTCCATCTTTCTCGCCCCTATGTTCCCAGCTCCTAAAACAGTACCAGGCACATACCAGGTGCTCAACATTTAAGTATAGAAAAACTTAGCAATAGTTACTTAGGGGAATTATCTCGGATGGTATTTTCACTTTTTCAAACCTACTGTGCATAATGGATATGCATGTTAGGAGCTTTAGCTAACTTCTAGTTCCAAAGAACACATGAGAAAATGAGTTTCTAAGTACAGAAGTGAATCATCAAAGGTCATGTAGACAATCTTATCTGATTCCATATCCTGAATTCTTAGCAGCAAAACTCTTCTGCATATCCATGCTGGGGATTACACAGGAGAGAACCAAGTCCTCCTTTGTAGATCAGCTCTAGGTAGTTTCTGACTAGCAAACAAATCTCTCTGTTCCTTCATCTCCACAGAAAATAAATCCATATCCCACCTGAAGTCCTGGGGTGAGGGGGTAGTGGGGAGGGTGTTAATAAGCAGAACAAAGAGAGCCTATCTGTCTTCGGAGGCCCTTGTAATGAACACTGGGTGTGAGGTGCCATGCCAAGGTATCAGATCCTACCTCCAATTCTTAATAGAAGTAGGAGCTCACTGGGAAATTCATATGATGAGTATTAATTTCAGTCATCAACATGATGAGATCTAAAATCACCGAGTAGAAGCCCATTGACATACCTGTGGGGAAATGTATTAATTAAGTTAATTGAAGTGAAAAGACCCATTATCGGTGGTACCATTCCCTAGGCTAAGATCTCAGGCTGCCCCACTATCAGTGGCACCATTCCCTAGGCTAAGATCTCAGGCTACATAAACGAGAAAGTGGGCTGAGGAAAAGCATTCACTGCTCCCTACTTTCTGGTCTTGGACTGCAGTATAAACAGATATTACAAGTTCCACTCTCTGTGATTTCTCTGCACTGATGGACTGGAATCAACTGTGAGCCAAAATAAACTCTTCCTTCCAAAATAAACTCTTCCTTCCTCAGTGGCTTTTGTCAAGGCATTGTATCATAGCAGTAGAAAAGCAACTAAGAGAAGCAGGGGGCTAATGACTTTCCTGCTCAGGAAGATGTGAATCTACTTCAGTGAGGACCCAAGAAAGGGTGATCATATAAATGCCTGTTTGGTTCTAGCCACTGTGGGACCCAGAAAAACAGTGACCTCGTTACTTCCTCCAGATGAACTATAGCTTGAAAAGCCTCAAGTGAAGGCCCCCAGCCTCTACTAAAGCTATAGAACCAGGTGGAAAATAAGAATCAGTCTTGGTGGGCCACTGCTGATGGAAGCCCATAAGTACAGAGAACTGGTGACTAGTTAACAGGCTCCATATTCTAGGGCAGTCTCTGTGAGGCATGAGCTACCTACCATCAGTCAACTGTGAACAGGGTACCTGACATCACCTTGGCAGGTCTGAGCAGCTTCCTCAAGCTCATACTTTGAGCTGGACATGTAGCTACAAAGTCAAGGTCTGTTTCACTTTGTTCTATTTTGTGCCCTGAAATGCACAAGTGGAGGACATGAACTGCAGCCACTCCAGGGAAAAGCCCCTGTGAATTAGCCTTTGAAGGAGAATCTGGAACCAGCTGGAGGCATGGATGCTAACTTCACAAGGGCTGCCTTGCCCCCCAGCTTTTGATTAAAGCCCAGAGGCTGCTAGGAAACTTGGCCAAGAGCTTCATGCTGGCCTCCTTCAGATGGTGCCAAAGCTCTTCCAGCTCTGCCTTCCTGCCCCAGGCTGTCTGGCAGGCTGGTGCTCTACTCCTGGATGCTCACTCTTAGAAGTTTTACCAAAATGATCTGGCCTCCCTTTTCCTTTTTCATGCTTTCATTTTCCTACTCCTTTGATCCTTGTATTTCTTCAAGTCCTTCTTTCCCAAGGTGGGCTTTCTACTGCATGCAGGTGTTGCTGTCAGACTGTGAAGACAAGAGGGGCCAACCGTATAGATAGTCTAGTGTTGAGGAAACAATTAACAAACTACCCAATCAACTCATAAATTGGAACAAACTGACGAAAGGAAGTATAAGGGCCAGAGGAGAAGGTATAGCTTTAAAATGGATTTGTGTGTGTGGGGGGGGGGAGAGGGTTGTTTGGTTTTTTGTTTAAAAAAACACCACAAGGATGTCCAGAGGTTGTGAAAGAGGTAAGATGGCGATCCATGTAGCCATTTGCAGAAGTATTGTCCAGTTAGCTAAGTCAAGCAAGATATAAGCTTGCTTGACAAACTTGAGGACAAAATGATAGAGAATGGAAGTCCTGTGTGGGTGTATAATGCCAGCATTGAGAGCCATAGGTTATTAGATAAAAATCCCAATGCCAAGGTAGAAGATGTTCTTCACTGCCGGTCATGGAGGCTGAAAGTCCCCTCAAACACTGCAGGCTACTGTTGCCATTGCTCTCTGTAGTACACCAGAACTTATGGGAAGACCCTATTGCTGAAGAAAACATATACTTCAGTTTCAGAGTGTAGAGAAACAAAGCTGGAAGTGATCTGGAACCTTCCTCCCTACTGGCTAGCGTTCACAGTGATAGAAGGTGCTCTTCAGGCTAACAGGAAAGTCTTCTTATCCTGCTAGGAATCCAACACCCTTGATACTTACCTGCCAGGCAAGATCTTCCTATTGGTACACCAAGGGCATGCCTGCCGTGAGGACAGCCAGCCCATTTCACTGGAGGAAAACCATGATCAGGGCTATGTGGTCGAAAGCCCACATCTAAGGAGACTGTAAGTTTTAAGGAAAACCCACCAGTCATGCCTTGCTAAGCAGACATGTTGTCATTGCCTTCTAAATATTTACATTAATAACTCATAGATTGGTGCTCATTTCACCCTTGGTTAAAGAAGCTTCTATTTGCAGTATAGAGTGATGAATGTATTGGCTCATAAAGGGTCAAAGTGGGGAGAAGCAGCAACTGCTGAGTGTGCAATCTGGAGCAGAACATTTGCATCATCCTTCCGGAAACCAGGAGATGTTGGGAAGAAGTTGTGGCAAGAATATAAGACCTGGTATATGGGGATGGTGTGGAGAAATGCTATCTTCTGAACACAGTATGGCTGTTGCCCTCAGAACTCACAGCAGCTGGAGTTTACCCGCACTAACTTGCTCAAGACTTTCCTGTCAATAATCCATCATGGATAGACAAGGACTCCTGACACCTGCCCCTCCCTGAGGAGCTATAAACAATTCATGGTTGCTGAGGGAGGGGGAGTCATAGTCATCAATAGTAAGTTGCCCCTCCTCAAATAAATATCTTTGCATTGTGCTTATGCAGGCAACTCTAATAAAACAGAGTAGCTCACAAACACACAGAAAGGCAGAAAGGAAGAGCTTTGGCAGAGTAGAAGTACCCTTAGAGAGAACATTGGAGGTAAATATATTCAGTGGGGTGTGTGTGTGTGTGTGTGTATGACTGTGAAACATATTTAAGAAAGAAAAGGAAAATAGAGATGAGGTTGCCTTTTCATGGGGGGCTGGGCTGGAGGTCATAAATGGGCAGCTATGTGAGATTATGGATATGTTAAGTTTCTTGCCTAGAAACCATCTTTAGCATCACCACCTATCCTAAGACATCATGCTCTACACCTTAAGGACATTAGAGTTCAATCTGAGATCAAAATCATTGGATTATTTTAAGCAGAAGTGGTCTGACTCATCTTTAAGAGGACTACTCTCGGTGCTGCAGTGGGTCCAAGCCTCTGCGTCCACTGTTGAGTAAATGCTAAGGATGCTGGGTAGTGTTACACTGGGGGAAGCTGAGGCCTTCTCCAGCAACAGTGCAATCAGGAGCAAGCTGAGACATTTCTGAGCCTTGGTGTCTACTTGGTGCACAGTAAGGACAATCCCATGTCACATGAGTTTTTGGAACCCAGGAAAGAATGTGAACAGTAGATGACACTGTGCCTGGCTTGTACCAACTCCTCAGCAAGTAACACTGTCCCTACTCTGCTAGGGTCTCTTAACACTTATCCATAGTCCCATTCATTTGCCTACAAATTTCATGACATCCTTGTTTTTAATAGCTGAGTAGCATTCCATTGTGTAAAGGTACCACATTTTTTAAATCTATTTTCAGGTGAGGGAGACAAATGGATGGAAGTAGAAAATATCCTGAGTGACATAACACAGATGCAGAAAGACACCCAAGGTACTTACTTATAAGTCAATATTATCCATGAAGTACAGTATAGCCATGCTATAATCCAAAGACCCAAAGAAGACTCACTCAGTAGGGGAAATAGAATAGACATCAGAGGTGGATGAATGGAGGGAACTAGTAGGAGGTGAGGGGGAAAGGAACAGGAGGGATCAAGTGGAAGATGGAGGGAGAGAGAACTAAAATTGGGGGTAGGGGCATCTCTGGGACAAGCCAGAAACCTAGGACAAGGCAAAATCCCAGAAATCTATGAGAGCAACCCTAGCTAAGACAAGTAACCTGAAAAGGACCACCTCCTGTCACTGAGCAATACTTCAAATGGAGGGAGGGGGACACCAACCCACTCACAAAACCTTAGACCCAAAATTTGTCCTGCCTACAAGATATTCAGGGATAAAGACAGAGCAGAGATTGAGGGAACAGAGGTTGAAGAAATGGCCAACAAATGACTGGTTCAACATGAGGCCCATCCCATGAGAAAGAGCCAAACCCTGACACTACTGATATTCTGTTATACTTGTAGACAGGAACCTAGCATAACCATCCTTTGAAAGGTTCACTCAGCAGCTGATGGAAATAGATGCAGAGACCCATAGCCAAACATTAGGCAGAGTTTAGGGAATCCTGTGGAAGAGACAGAGGAAAGACTAAAGGAAGAGGAGAGGTAAAGGACACAAGAAATCCTACAGAATCATCTAACCTGGGCTCATATGGGCTCATAGAGCCAGAACTACCAACCAGAGAACATACATGGGATGACTTAGGCCCCATACACATATGTAACAACAGATGTTCAACTTGGTCTCCATGTGGGTCCCCTAACAACTAGAGCAGGGGCTGTCTCTGACTCTGTTGCCTGCTTTTGGATCCCTTTCCCCTAACTGGACTGCCTTGTCTAGCCTCAAAAGATGATGTGCCTAGTCCTACTGCAACTTGATATGCCAAGGCAGGTTGATATCCACAGGAGGCTTCCCTTTCTCTGAGGAGAAAAGGAGAGTTGAATGGGGAGAGAGGAGGGGGAAGGAGGAACCTGAAGGAGAAGAAAGAAAGGAGCTGTGACTGAGATGCAAAGTAAATGAATTAATTAATGAATAAAAAAAAAACATTTCTCCATAGTAGTTTCCTAAAGTGGACATTTCTGGTTTCTTTAGAGACTCAGTTGTATCATGTGATGTTTATCTGGATGTTGTCTTTCGAGAAGATGTTTTGCTGAAGCAGACACATGAGAGAGTACTTCGCATTTGGAAGAGTAAAAGTAGAGCTCCAAAGACAGTGAAGGGATGCTCTTGCGTTGCTATGCAGTGCAACAAACACTTCACTGGTCTTTACTAGCTGTACAATGCTTCACTGGTCTTCTCTGGCTGTGCAACACTTTGCTGGTCTTTGCTGGTCTTCGCTGGTCTTCACAGTCTTCACTTCATAGAGAGAAATGTGTCAAACAAAACAAAACAAAAAAACAAACAAAAACCTCACGGTATTCTTGGCCGATTCTTGCCTCTTCCTGTGATTTGTGCTGATTTGCCAGAACCATGCAGTTTCTGCTAGAACAAACCACTGCTACTGATTCATGTTTGGTGTTTGCTATTGGACTGGACTGCTGGTATCCTGACAGTGAAGAGCGGAATTGCCCCCAAAGAACTACTTCTAAACAGGTCCATAGCCTTCCTATAAACCTTTTCCCCCTACCTCTGGTCAGTGGGCTAGAAAGGATGTTGAAGCATTCAAGAACCCTAAATAAATTACATTTAGAAAAAAAAAATCTAAGCCTACAATTGTTGTCACTAGAAAGGAGGGGGGTCCAAGCACCTTAGCAAGAATAACCTATGGGCAGAAACAGTGAAACACAAGAATCTGCTAAATCAGGACCTTAAGAACCGTCATAAAAACAGGCAACCTGGCACTTTTACGACTCCCTGGGAACACTTTACAAATGCCTGTAGCATTTCCTCCCAAGACCCTCAATTGTCAGTCCAATTAGCCAAGCTGGAGCTTGGAAACAATACACATTTCTAGAGGCCAGGAGAAAATGCACTACTGGGACTGATGGAGGAATCCCAGAACAAGGACAGAGTACCCCGGCAGGAACAGGCCAGCACTGGCCATGAGCTGCATATAGTCTCCCCTGGGGCCAGGGGCGGGGGGTGGTGTTTACAGCTTGTGGGACAACCTCTGTTGAGACTTTGCCACACCTGTGCATGTATGCTGTCATCCCTGGGCTAGTGATAGGACTGGATCAAACAAGAAGGGAGGGAGGAAGGGAGGGAGGGAAAGAGGGAGGGAGGGAAAGCAGAGGGAGGGAGGGAGGGAGGGACAGAAGGGAAAGAAAATGCAGATCCTGCACTGGCCTCCAGGCAGTGCACTCTGTGGTAACTAACAAGTTGCCAATATTACCGCATGTGGGTCTAGTTATGTTTTATACTTGTCCTGTGAGGTGGAGATGGTGACAATGGTGGTGCCATGTTAAAGAAAAGAGAATCAAGGCTCAGGGGAGGATATGATATGAACTGAAGAGACTACCCTCTGCTGGACTAGTGTGGGACATCCAGAGCAGTTGGGCAAAAATGGGCATCTCTAGACCCTGTGGATGGTTTAAGGGACTTGCCAGGCCAAGAGGTTTCCCCAAACTTTCTAAGGCAGCTCCAGCTATTCCTCAAAGCCATGCATCAGAGCTCAAGGGACTCCCCTACAAGTCTTGGTGGAGAAAGGGGGGGTCGAGACACTCTCCTAGGTTTCTGGCTTACAAAGCACTAAAACCAGTTGCTTCCCGCCCTCCTTCTCTGAGCAGCATCTTACTGTTCTCTCACCAACACCACATCTCAAGCATGCCCACTGCAGATCCTCCTCTCCTCTTCCGTCTCCGTGAGACACAGACATCGCAGGTCCCCTGCACATACTGCTCTGCTCCCAATGCTCCAGGAATACTTCTTGAATCTGT
This sequence comes from Montemys delectorum, assembly GCA_019843815.1. NCBI lineage: Eukaryota > Metazoa > Chordata > Mammalia > Rodentia > Muridae > Montemys > Montemys delectorum. The sequence continues at coordinate 16,513 of JADRCD010181563.1, forward strand.
CCCCTTCACCCCTCTATAGCCTTTCAGCTTTATCACCTTTCCCTGAGCCATGAAGAGAAGCTCTGGCATTTTCAGGCCTCACCTCTTCCCCCTACTGGTCCTCCTTTCCTGTAATATCACTGACTTTCTCATGAGGCTTCTATATATGTCTTTTGCCCCCGAATACCCATCTCCTGTCTTCATGAAAGACAATCAGTATGTAACAAGATTTCTTCCACTTCCTATGGAAATATCACACCAAGCCCCAGATTCACTGAGCTCCAGTACCTATTTATCAGATAAACTACCTGGAGACAAAGCAAGGGTCCTAAAAAAAGAGATCCTTCTGACTCCAGAGCCCTCCCCAGAAGCTACAGGCAGGAAGGAAAAGCTGTGTCCAGGATCCACATCTTGAAAGGATAACAAGATGCTGGTGCCACAGAATACAAATGTAAAGGGGACCTTGGTCTTGACCAAGTCCTAGAATAAATAGGCCAGCATTCGGGAAGGAATTTCAGTGCCAGAGAGATAGCTCATTGAGAAAAGCACTTGCTACTAACCCTGGGGGTCCAATTTTGATCTCTAGGACCCACACAGTGGAAGGGGAGTGACACCTCTCACAAGTTATCCTCTGACCTCTAGATACATTCCATGTCATATGCCACACATGGACTAACATACCACAAATAAATGATAGGTAGGTAGATAGATAAGAGAGATAGATAGATAGATAGATAGATAGATAGATAGATAGATAGAAGAGTAAATAAATAAAATTTAAAGGACAAATTTCAACACAAGACAGACTCTCAAAGTTCTCTAAGACTTCAACATGATACACTGAGAATGAGGACCACAAAGGGCAAGGAAGCATTCTCCAGCAACATGGGATCAGAATCCTGACAAATGCTTACAGGCACATTCCTGGTCCTATCCTGGCTTCTAGGACTGAGCCGTGGACTATGGAAACCCTGGGTGGGGCCCAGCAAGGTTCCTTCTAGCTCTAATGCTAAGTCGAATGCAAATATTCTCAATTAACACCCTCTTGTGTGCTAAGTTCTAAGTGATACTTCATCATTTATGTGAAGGTTTCTCAAAATCAAGCACTACTGACACTTCAGGCTGGATAACCATGGCTGACCTCTGCCTTGTTGGACTGTTAATAGCATCACTCAGCTCTGTCATCAGAAGCCAGCAGCATCCCATCTACTCCAGTAATAGTAACTGAAATACCTTAAGACATTGACCACACACTGCCTTGGAGATAAAATGGCTCCCAGGTAAGAACCACTAATATATACTCTTGTAGTCGCAAACACAATTACTTCAATTAGCAGAGCAGGAAACTTAGAGTCAGAGAGGTTCTTTGTGACGTGCTCAAGGCCTAAGCAAGCAGCAGAGCTCATGTTTAAACTCAGGCTTTCTGATTGAAAGTCCACGGCACTTTCTAACATGTAACTCTTCAACAGATGCAGGTATCCAAATTAAGTCGCTACCTGCCTCAGTCTCTTTCACCTGTGAGTCAGAGAAAGATGTAAACTTAAACTGTAAAATAGACGGATCAACTGTGTGTTGAACTCAGACACAGTGGCCTTCAGAAGCAGGCTGCAGGATTTATCAAATGACATATCAAGTTTGATGGTTAGGGGCCATCAAACTCCTCCTTGTAGAGACCACTGTTAGCATAGAATTAACATTTAGAGACCTAGAGCTGCTGCTCAGTCCCTGAGGAGACCCTGGAATACCACACCTTACCTTTACACTCACCACCAATCTAAGCATGACCTGGGGTCTATATCTTCCATCTCCTCCATAGTGACTCCACCTATTCCATTCCTCTCTTTCAAACCCTTGTGTGTACCTGGAGGAAACCTATAACCAGATGTAACACCACTCAAACTCCTACATCTGGCTGCCTAGCTCCCAGTCAAAAGAAAAAGACCAGCTAGTGTTAGCAGCCTTCAACTGTGCCCAAGGTCAAGCTCACCAGAAGAAAGGAGCAAGGCTGGGTTTCCTAATGCAAACCCTGGCAAGTTTTAATTATGTAGTTTCGTCTCTCAAAGCATTAATTTACTCTCCTGAAGAAGAAATACAATAATACTCACCTCACAGGGATGCGGTAGAAATAAAACAAGATGTTGGAGGCTAAGTACCGGGCACAATGTCTACTGCATTTAAGGCACTCAATAAATCATTCATTTAATAAAACTCTGAAACACTAAGCAGGACTAGGAGAAAAGTTCTGGATGCCTCCCAGGTGTTTTTAACTTACGGACACACTGAGTAGGTACATAAATGGGTGCTAAGCAGTCTGTAGGAGCGACTCCCCTAGATTTGAGGCAGCCCAAATTTAATGGAGGGATGCCTGAAAGGTAATGTAGTTATCTCAGACCAACCACATTTGTCTTATAGGCAGCTGCCTGCAGAAAGCAAGCACAGAACATTTCCAAATGAGATGCTCTGGGTGCTAGGTAGGCACCAAGGCAGTAAGTGCAAGAGAAAAAATAATAATAACAACAACAACAACACAGGTAGTTGTCAAAGACATTTGTCTATGTGTTCTGTTGGAAAGCTAGCGTGAGCTGTAGAGACAGCCCTGGCAGGGGGCCAGATGGGACAAGCGAGCTTCACATAGCAACTGGAGAAAGACAGCAGCTTGGAGAAGCCTGGAGTCACTGCCCGATCCTAACTGCAGCCTGTCCCTTCTGCCAGCCATGCTGGGAGAGAGGAGAGGTCTCAGCAAGCAAAGGCAACTCAGCCAGGCCCAGGAGATGAGGAAGGCAGAGTGGCCAGTGGCGTTTGAATCTTCTCTCGCTCCCCGACTCAGCTTAGTCTGCACCGAACCTATGTCTAAAATATATTCACAGTTTATTTATTAAACAAGCGTGCGTGTAACACTGTGTAGGTGCAAAGAAATGTTCTGGGAACTGAAGATACTGCAAAGGACAACACAGAAAAGCTTCCTTCTCTTGGAGAGCTTTTGTTTGAAAAAGCATAAACATCTACAGTCTGCATTTTGGTCAGGTGACTGCACAGAACCCCTATCTTGCCTCTCCTCCTGTTCAATGCTTTAAAAGGAACACTCACATTCCACAGCTGTATTTCCTGGCCAGGGGTACTGATGCTTGAGAACTTCTGCCCAAGCCATTTGCCCTCCCCTCATAAGTCTGCCGTATAAGAAACCAGTATGGAGAAAGAAGGCACTGCAGGAACATCATAGATGCTGGTGAGAACAGCCCCTGGGTACTCAGGTTTCAGAGCTGCCCCAGTTGGCCAGCCCCTCGGTTCATGCTGTCTTTCTAGTCAGTACTTTGACTGGGAGGAGTTCTCCCTCTCTCATTCAGCCTCAGTTCCCTGTGCTCACCCTCACCCTGGTCCTCACCCATCCCCTGCTTTCCTGCCTTTCCACTCACCCTTTGTTTTGTCTAATCTAGGATGCCCATCTCTGACCACTGACTTCACCACTGTCACACTTCAGACCCAAGAGTAATAACCATGTCCTCAGAAGCCTTCTCCAACCAGATGTGTGCATCTTCGTCAAGATCCTGAGCAACATGGTTACACTTCTTCAACCTCACTGGCACCTGAACTTGTGACTCCTTGATGTGACTGGATTTTTGGTTTGTTGAATTCCCTGCACACACTGAAAATGTCATAAGGAAAGAGATATGTTGGATTCATATACTACAAAACCATTGTGCCTACAACAGAGGTTGGTATAAAGTAAGAGCTTAAGAAACAATAGTGGGCACTAGGGACAAAGGAATTAATATGGAGCATGCCCCTCATGCTCCCAGGTACTCACCTAGTTCTTGCTTAGTCTTCAAAACTCAGTTTGAGTGGCATCTCTTCTCCTGACCCCCACCCACCTCTAATAGATTTGGGAGCACCAACTCCCCTGCCCTATATTCCTTATCTTGTCGTGCCATACTGAAATACAGTCACTGACTGGTATGCCCAGTGCTGGAGGGTAGAGGAAGCTATATTTGACTTTGTATTCCCTTCCCATAGTACAAAGCCATGGACAGAAACAGGTAGTGTTGCATGAATGGAAGTTAAGCATGAATGGGCAAATGGGTGTGTGATAGAATAGATGTGTGTGTTTGCATGTGTATGTGTGCTTGTGTGAGGGAGAGGAAGAAGGAGAGAGGGAGAGTTCCTTTAGGGTCTTCAGTCTGGGAACTGTCTACCAGCAAAGGCTCCATTATGAAATCAATTATTTACAAGGACAAGTGACATTTATACACTTTAGAAGTTGGTTCCCTCAGTTGGGACTACCTAAGTCCTTGTGCTCAAGTGGTCATAGACTAAATCCAGGCAAAGAAAGTTTGATCTGATAAAGATCTCCATCTGCCCACAGGGGCAGAATGAGAAGCATTGAGAAGAAAGACTCTGGCCTGTGACTGTGGGCTTCAGATCCTAGGAAGAGATGAGCCAAGCTACCCTTAGTCACCAGAGTTCATGAGGTTGGGAGGAAGACCCTGTGGCTCACATGTACATATAACTAGGACGAGTTTCTAAATGTGATCCAAAGGTTTGTTTGAGTCAGGCATGGTGAAACACCAGTGGATTCAGGGGGCAGAAGGCATGGGAGGAAAATGTGAACTCCTCGCTGTGCTTCCAGGGGAAGAAAGTTGCAGACCAAAGTAAGCCAATGCAGAGAAGCTTCTGCAATGATTATTCTTGTTTTCTAGCTTTACTACCTCTGGAATTAGCTATAACCCAAGGACAGGCTATACCTGTGAGGGATTTTAGTAGTAGTAGTAAACAATTTGAAATGGGAAGACCAGCAACCTTGAATCCAGATCTCTGGAGATAAGAAGATCCACCCTTAGTCTGGACCACACCTTCAGGTGACAGCCTATAGAAAGCACAGGAAAGAAGGAAGCTTTATCTCTTTGTCCACTCACTCTTGGAAGTCCATTCCTTTGCTGGCATTGGAGTCTACTTCTTCAGGATTCTGGCATATACTAAAGACCAGCTGAGACATACAGCCTCATGGTCGAACAACTACTGGGTTCTTGGACATTTCATTAATAAACAATCATCACTGGACTAGCTGGACCGCAGCCTATAAATCACTCTAATAAATTAGATAGATAGATAGATAGATATTATATGTAATATACATTATATATAATACAATATATATTATATGTAATGTATAATATATAATATATTATATATAATATGTAATACATAAATTAATATATAATGTATAATTTATATATGTATATAATACAGCTGCAATGAGTAGTTCTTGTAGGTTCTGGGGAGTCAGGGGTTGTTGGGGTTGTATCTAGCCCTGAGAGAAATGGGGCAGAGTAACAGTCTATTGGCTACTAACAATTCCAGGAGAGAGATAGCTGTGCTGTGGCTATGGGCTTTGGATTAGCTCCCATATGCAATGTCTGCTCGCAGCCCCTTCCTAATCAACAAGGTCCCAAGATAGTTAAGTGTTATAGAATCCAGAAAAAAAAAGTCATTTAATATACTGCTGGGGAGATAGCTCATTCCGTAAAGTGCTATTCAGGCAAACAGGTCTGAGGTTGAAGTCTAACTGCCAGCAATGTGAAGCAATTATAATCCCAGCACAGGGGAGACAGAGATAGGCTGATGCTTGAGGCTCACTGCCCAACCAGCCTAGCACGACGACCACCGAGCTCCCTGTCCTAATATAAGACCCCGGCTCACAAGATCAGGTGACCGTACCTGAGAAGGAATGATAGCTGAGGTTGGCCTCAGGTGTCCATGTATATGCAAACACACATGCAGCTGGACAAACATACATACTTACCTACCCATGCATACTTACTACCCTACACACATACGTAATAAAAATCATATAACGTAGGGTGATCTACAGAAAGAAGACAGAAAACACTATTTCTTCATCACTAGCAGGACTTGAATGTTTGCATGTGCTCCCATTTATAAGTGGAAATCCCAACCCTCAAGGTGGTGAGACCTTTAAGACATGGTAGATTCGTCAGGGTGAAACCTCATGATGAAATTAGTGCTCTTACAAAACAAGCCCCAGGTCACTCCTTTGTCTCTTCACCTATGTAGGAACACAACAAAAAGATGGCCCTGTGAACCACTGACCTTCTCCAGATATTAAAATTTGTCAAGTACTATGATGAGAATTGTGAAAATAAATATCTGTTGTTTTCAAGTAACCTAGTACAGAGTATTTCATTATAAAAGCCCAAACCTATAAAAACACTTACTTTCCCAAATGTTTCAAAAGAATCTGAGCTTGTCAATCACAATATCTTAGAAGGAACCCATGCAGGTAAATGGCACTGTAACAACCATCCTATCTTCTCAGTAGCTACTGCTTCTTCTTCTACTCAGAGCCTAAATCCCCCAAAAGAAATAGTAACCTTTTAAATTTTTTATAGGACAGTCAGTAAAATGAGTTTTATTCTTACACTTAACAAGTATCTGTTATGCTCTAACATATGCCAGAGCTTATGCTAGGCTCAGGGAGAAAAGCAGTAACCATCAGTTCTTAAGAGTTTGGGCACAAGTGTGACAAAAACCTGTTGTTAAAGGCTTAGTACCTAGCCCATGCCTCTGCCAGAATTAGAAGAACCGTTTAAGAGGGGGGGGCCTAGAAAAGAAGCTTGGCTACTGGGGCATAACCATGAAGGAGCTGTGAGGACTCAGGCCTCTCCTCTCTTTCTTTCTTTGCTTCCCAGGTGCCATGATGTGGCCAGACTTTCTGCTACACACTCCCTGTAATGTCGATGCTGCAACAGGCCCAAACCACAGGCTCAAGACTCTTGAACCATAGCCCAAGATAAAGATTTTCTCTTGCAATTTGATGATCTCAGAACTTCTGTCATGCCAGTGGAAGGCTGGCTACAGCATCTGCCTTCAGAGTCATTAAAAGGAGACAGTAAATAGTGAAATAAGGAGTCCAAAAAGAGTAGTCAGAAGACAGGTGCTAAAAGACGAATCATGCTCTGGAGTTGGCTTTTCTACTGAGGTAGTCTTTTAAAAATGAGAAAGTCTGTCAAACCTGCACTATGAGTCAGATCACTTGCAAAGGTCCCAGAGTTACAATGAGTCAAGTGCTACAAAAGAGACAAAGCCCTTAGAGGGAAAAGAGGTAAGCCCTGTGCAAGTTTCAGTTTTATTTACAGTTTAGTGAAATACCTTTGAAAAATCCCAAGTAATGTAGTCAAGTTTATTATAACTGCTCTATTGACCAATATGAACCCAAAAGAAGAAAAACAGGAAGTCTTTGCCTTCATGTTCTATGCTCTGGTCCCAGAATGACACCCATAACTTTAAAGTCACTTTAGTTATTAAAAAGTCAAGCTCTCTATGTCCCCAGTTGGTGCCTGCCTCCCTAATAAGCAATGACATGAGAAAACTGAGAAAACTGGCCTTGCATTAGGGGACATCCCTGGTATGATGATGATAACACAGAGGAGAAACGAAGAGGTGGCAGCAAGGAGGTGGTTGCCAGCTTGGATGGATTCTCCAAAAAGGACAAAGATGACAAACAGCAGCAGGCCAGAAAGGTGGGAATAGCTGGTCTTGGCAAGCTTGTCTCAGGAGGGCAAGGATGAAATCAGACAAATTGGGGTAGGTGGAAAATCAGACCAAAGAACAGAGGCTTTAGCTGAATGCTAAGGAGATGAGAACCTGCATTTCTTTGCTGAGATGGAAGATTCTGTGAACAGAAAAGGACAAGATGATTTCCGGTGACTTCAGTGACTGTATAGCTTGAATGTTATGTGCTCCCCCTCCCCAAAGACTTGGGCTCCTGGGTGTTACTATTAGGAAGTGGATTTTTAAAAAAAAAGTCAGAGAGGTAGGGCCTAAAGAGAGGTCATCAAGTCACTGTGACATGTTGTGGGTCACATGTGACTTCTTGCTAGTTTGACTCTCTTGAGAGGACTGTTAGAAAAGGAGCAAGCCTGAGTCATCATTCTCTTTCTGTTCTAGTTGGAGACATGACAATGTGTTCCACACACACTCCCACCAAAGCATTGCCAACATCCACCAGCCTCTTCAGAGGCCAAGCAAGGGAGCCACAAGTCTTTTGTGTTTCCAAACTGGGAGCTGAATAAACATCTCTGTTCTTCATAATGGCCTGTGTCCATTACTTCATGGTAGTTGCAGAAAATCAACTAATGTAGGAGAGGCATGAGAAGGAGCAACAAAGTGTTCGAATGAGAAAGGGGTGACCTAAGACCTCTTGATGGAAATGGCTATAGCATGGAGGGGCATTTCCTCAGACCAGACAAGGTCAGGTAGGGGCCAATGAACACTAATGTAGATGAGCTTATATCACTGTGAACAGAAGAGAAGGCTTTTGTGAATTGGATGTAAAATGCCCCTACCAGGCTCCTGTGTTTGAATGACTGGTCTACTGTTGGTAGTATTGTTTTTAAAAGGTTTAGGAACTGCTGGGACAGGGCACCTAGGGCTGATGCAAGCTAAGGGATCAGGCCTTAGAGGTTTTACTATTTCCAATTCTGGCTAGAGCATTCTATTTCCTGATTCATCAAGATGTGAGGAGACTTCACCACACATCCCAGTCACTGTGAACTCTGCTATGAGTTCCCCCACTGTGATGGACAAAATAAATATTTCTTTCCTTAAATTGATTCTCTCCAGTATTTTGTTTGTTTTATGAGTATGGGTGTTTTCCATGTTTGCATTTCCATGAACTACATACGTGCCTGGGACCCAAAGAAGCAAGAAGGCATCTAATCTACTGGAATCAGTCATAATTGATTGAGAATCCTCTGGAAGATCTGCCAATTCTCTTAACCACATAGCCATCATCTCATCCCATTCTGTCAGGTGCTGCTTCATAGCAGCAAGAAATTTGAGAGTTTGAGGGCACATGATGTATAGAATAAGGGTTTAGGGATTTAAGTGGAAACACAGTTTATAAGAAACAATGCAAAGTGAAACCAGCATTCTAGTTTGTGATTTTCCTTAGCCATGCTCAGATACTCTGTGCAAAGGAAGATGGTCAAGTTCAGTATTACCTGGAAAATATCACAAAGGAAATGGATCAAGAAAACAATGTGGGTAAAGCAGAGATTATTATGGATCAACACTGTGAAGTTTTAGTAGGAAGACATGAAGAGAAGGGCTTTATAAAAATGGGATTCTGATTCCAGTCTACTCTGACAGAACAAGGTTCATTGGAGGTACTCTGAGTGGTGGGGGCTGTCCTGGTAAGTGTCACAGTATCAGGACATGCTGTGCTTGCTGGTATGAGTCTAGATAGAGTATGATTCTGACACCAGGGGAGAAGGCTCAGGCAGTGAGGAAATGTAGTTTATAGATGAGAAGGTAAACTAAATGAGAAGCTACACTCTGAAGTCAGTAAACACAAGTTAGATTTGAAAGAAAAAAAGTAAGCCAGGGTGTTCAGTGGATACTCAAGAAGGGAGAGAGAGAACTGGTTTCCAAGATAGGGAGATGTTAACAGAAACAGATGACAAGGTCTAGAAATACCTAGAAACTAAACATAGAAAGAGTTTTGGGATATTGTAGAAACAGTGGAAAGAAGTGATTTACAGACAATCATATGGATTGAGGAAGAGGTCTACTGGGAAGAAACTGAGCTTAGCAGGCTATCCTAGAACACAACCAGGTTCTACCCAAAATAAGAAAGAGAAGAGAAAAGAATCAGGCTGTGGAGATTTGGATGTGGGGGTTCTGGGCCTGGGGAAACAGCTATAATGGGATAAAGTAGGGGTCAGACGGGACAGCAGACAGGGGTGGGTGTTATAAAGGTTTGGAGCAGTACTGACTGAGCATAGGTAGCAAGCACATCGTGGGGACAAGGACTCAGTTCGGCCACTCAGGTCTGGCACTCTCTGGGTGATGGTATAGCGAGTATCAGGACACAGTCCTCCTTGAGTGAGATACCACATAAGAGTGACCTTTCTTAAATCCCTAAATCCTTATTCTATATATGCATTATTAATAGCAAAATTTTCAAAAGTATAGATGTGTTATAGGGTTGAGGAGGATATTGTTAATGATTTACAGCTAGCAATTAATAACCAGCAACTTCCACTGGCAACCCACTGGTTCCAGACTTCACGTTGTCCCATTTAAACTCCTGATAAATCTGCCAACAAGATTATGCCATTCATTTCTATTTATTGCATGGGGGAAACTCCAAGAAATTAAGTTTTTCACCAGGAACTCACAATTAACAGCAGGAGAAGGAAACAATGAAGAGAGACATGATTCAGATATTCTTAGCATTTCTTCTATCCAGCTAACCATTTTCACATACATTCTCCTATTTAACCATCATGGTAAAACCTCAACGTGAAATTATTACTATGTATTCATCATATGTAGAAAAGAATTGTGGCTCAAAAAGTCCTGAGACTTGGCCCAGCATCAAAACCAGCGGAGCTTTTGTTGTGAATGATGATTCATAGCTGATGTCTGCTTACATGGTAACACACCACAGAAGTCAAGTGTGAAGTCCCATCATGCAGCTGCCCCGCTGAGTGACCAGTTCAAACACATAGCAGGTGCCCCTGCCACAGAGATGAACACTGCAACTTTTAACCTTATTGGACTCTCACCCTGCTGAGCCATCTTCCACCATGAGCCAGCTAATCAAACATGTCCCGGGCCAGGGGCCTCAAGCTGCTTCAATTTTTCAAGCACACCAAAGAGTAGCAAAGAAAAATGAGCAATCCAGACCCAGAAAAGGGATTTGGCCCAATGCCCCTAAATAGCTCTTGCTACTCCAGAAACAGACCCTCCATCTGGGACTACAGATGCTGTTTAGTGACCCACAGTCTGGTAGTCTGGCCTGCAGGGGCTGCCAAAAGGATCACAAAGTCCTGGCATGTGTGTGCCAGCAGAGGTGAGTCAGGATGGTTTCTGGGGGTGAAGGCTGATCTTGACTTAGGAAAATTCAAGATAGAGATTGCCGAAAAGGCAGACAATTATCATCATACTCTGTGCATCTATTATCCCCGTACATAAATAACATGACTTCAGAGGTAAGGAACAAACAGAGCTCCAGCCACAGACTCGGAGACAGTCATAGACATGAACAGCTGCAGAAGATACAGTATTCCCTTGCTATCTGCAAAGGGACTGTTCCTGAAGTGCCCTGCCCCCAAATAGAAAATGATATAGGATTTGCATAAATCCCAAATATATCCCCCTGTATACCTTAGGTCATCTGCAGCTTGTCTATAATAGCTCAAACAATGCAAGTACAGTGTAAATAGTAGTGCTGGTATTGTTTGGGAGATAATGACAACAGGAATACATTAGAACGTGTGCAGTGCAGATTGGGCCATCTGCAGTTGCTTCAGTGTTAGATGCAGACTCCACAGATACAAAGGGCTTTCTGTGCTAGGAAGCGGTGGAAGGAGGAAGCCAAGAAACAGGAGCATCCTTTACGAACACCAGGCACCCATGTGCATAGGCGGGGCACATGTGCACATAGGTTAACACACAGACACCCCTACTTATTATGAAATGCTGACTGCTCAGCACACAGCTTTACCCAGTGACAACAATCTCCAGTTACCCCAATGTACCCTTTGGCTCACAAACCAATTGGAATCTGGGCTCCAGCTTCCCTGATAGAAACAGATAAAGTAACTCACTGTTTTAAAGACCAGCCTTTCCCAAACCAGAATCCTCTACTTTTAAATTCAGTTAAGAGTTATATGAACAATAAAAAGCACCTAATGTGAGGTTTATTAACACGGATACAACATATTGAATACAAATGTCACTGGGCTTGTATTTTTTTAAGCATTTCTTCTAGCCCAGACCTGCCTCAAACAACTACAAATGTAAAATCGCCCTTCATAGACCCTGCTTGGCTTCATAAGGTTCCTAGAAAAGTATTTTTAAAGGTGTACATTTGTCTCTTCCATTCTTTTCATTTGTGTTCATGTTAGACTTGTGGATTTTTATATTAACAGTAATTTTCCAGGAATGCAACCCATACCCCTATGGAAAACAAAGCCACACTCACCGAAAATTGAAATGACCTTTAGAGTAAGAGTGTGGGTGGGTAGCTCAGGAATATTATGGTTTGGGGTAGCTTGGCACCAGTCATGGAATTCTGACGGGCTGACCACCCATCTGACTGGTTTCAGGGTTGAACAATAACAAGTGCCTAATGCATGGAGGAGTCCCAAACGACTGAGCAGCAGGATGTCTTCTCTCCCCAACTCTTACCAATCCCTTAGTATCCAAGGGTACTTCCTCGCTGAGTATCTTGTTAAAGGGTCTCCAGACCTAGAGGGAGTGGTTGTAAAACCTATGCCCATGTTCACTGCTCAAAGGGAAAATGTGCCAGAGCTGACGTAGATGTGCATGTCTAGTTAGGATTAACACCTTTTCTGCCTGAATGTAGCCTTTAAACCTGATGGGGATGCATGGAACAGCTACACACACAATGTACAAGGACAGTGACAGGCAGATGCATGGAAAGGGCAGGGACATTAAACCTTCTCTAAGTCTAGTCCCTGAAGACAGGTGCAGCCTCGAACATGTGGAACAAATCAATCTCAAACACCATAGCTAGCTAGCTACCTGGTGGGCCCCAGAAGAGAGCCCAGATGGTTAAGTGGGGTATGACAGAGAGAGAGAGGGCCTCAAAAACAGCTCCAAAGAGTGATTCATGGACCTCTTTGTTCACTCTTGTGCTGCTCACTGGGGAACAGGATCCTAATCTGCACAAAGAAGTCTAGGACTGAATTTAAAGTCAGATGGCCATCAGGTTGCAGACTGGCCACTGGGTGGCACACCTAAGGGAAAAAGGAATACCGTGGATGCCCTGGAAACTTGAATGGCCCTAGAAATCAGTCCACAAGCAACAAGCTGAACCTGTGGTCTGAACCTAACCCAGAAGAACAAAGAGGAAACATGCTTCGGGTGCTTTCAGTGATACAAACTGTCAGCTTGACAGGATTGATCTGGAAACATCTAGAAGACATATCTCTAGGTAGGTCTAGGAAGGGGTTTCCAGGAGGAATTTGTCCTGATCAGGTGTGGTTTCTCAGAGTGAGTACTACCTTCTAACTGAGGTCTGGATATAAAATCCGGAGGGGGTATGTAGGGAGGAAAAGCAGCTTGCCTGGCTGCTCCTGCTTCTTCATTGTGACTGAGAGCATCTCTCACTCCGGTAACAAGCTTCTGCAGCTCTCCCACGAGGACTGAGTATCAGGGACTCCCCAGAAATCTTCCTCAGTACCTGACTGAGGCTGCTGAAGCATCTGGCCTCATGCACTAAGCAGATGATCTGCCTCTCCAGTGTTCGGACATCCTCTCTAGAACTATCCAGCCCCTTTTGTATGAGTCAATGTAACAAATTCCATTTTATGGTGCATACATGAATTTTACAAGTTCTGTTGCCCTAAAGAAGTCCAATATCAATTTTGTAGGTTTTTTCCTCATTGCTATGAAAAATATTTCTATTAACATACTAGATCTTATTGACCTGTATATAATACTTTACACAACAATGACAGAATATCATTACCAAGTAAAGCAGAACATTCCCAAGAACACTATAGCCTGTATGATAAGACAAATACTAACAAATATAAAAATTGAATCATACAAAGTATATTATCTAATGAAACTGGCTCAAAGTAGAATTCAGTAATATAAATATAACAAGAAAATTCTTTAAAACTTGAAAAATATATTTACAAAAAGTCCACAAGAAGCTGTATGAAAAGAAAACTATAACATTTCACAATTAAAATTTCACTGAAAATATATGCCAAAAAATTATTTTAGTGGTACTACTGGTAATCTTTGCAACTGAAAATGACTGAAATTATCCTCTAACAGGTGAGTGTAGATATTAACTCAACTCGATTTGGTAAGGTTCACTTTTAAAAAGAGTGAAATTCTGCTACATACATCAACTTGGATACATTTAAAAGGCATTATTCTGAAGGAAACCAAACTTTTTTATTTCTTTTGTTTTGAGTTATAACATGGTCACATCATTTCCACCTTCCTGTTCCTCCCTCCAAATCCTCCCATTTACCTCTCTTGGCTCACTTTCAAATCCACAGCCCCTTTTTTCTATTCTTGTCTGCTTGTATGGTTTGCTGTTTTGATTCTGATATGTGTTGAGGATATGTGTGGGGTGCGTTTGCATGAGTACATGTGAGTACATATGAGAACACGTGTGTGGGAAGACTAGAGGTCTATACCAAGTATTGTCCTTGATTACTCTCTAGTTTATTACTTTGTGATGCAGGGTCCCCTACTGAGTTTCACCAACTGTCTAGACTGCTGGCCAGCAAGCTTGGGGACCTTCCTGTCTCCACCTTCCCCCCACAGTACCAAGGTCACTGATATCCACAACACCTGGCATTCACGTGGATGGATCTCAGGTCCTCAGTTTTTTGCACAGAAGGCATTTTATCGACTTGAGTCATCTATCTAATCGGGGCTCTTACATTTATACAGCAGCCTAAAATGATGAAACTGTCAAGATGAACAGATTAGTGATTGGCAGGACTTAGAAGCAGAAAACAATGGCAAGACCATGAGAGGATAGCATCAATGACATTTTTACTTTAACTGTTCTATACTTAAAATTCAAACTTGCAAACACCAATAAAACAAGTAAACATGCCCTGGGCAGAATGAGAGGCTCAGAAGGTAAGCCCAAAAACTTGAGGTTGATCCCTAGCTTCCATGATGGAAGGAGAGAACCAACTCCCTACAGTCATCCTTACTGCCACATGCCACGGTACTTGCACAACCTCAGATACACACAAACACACACACACACACACACACACACACACACACACACACATCAAACAATTAAAGTATTGTTTAATGTATCAAGCCTCAGATTGTTGCCAAATCTTTAATAAGAGCATTTTAAGTTAAAAATTACTTATGAAGGAAAACTCCCACTGGAATGAGGAAACCTGGAATGTACATCGATGAAGCATGAAGAGGCAGAGGTGAATGCCCACGGACCTCACCTGACTTCATGTTCAAATTGCTCCTCTTGATCCTAGAGCACCATTAATCTACTTCCCCTCGACTTGGTAAGCCCTTCTTAACTGACTTTCTTGTACATCTAAGTTTATTAAACATTCCCTAAAGAAATTTGGTGTTGTAGAGGAAAGACACCTGCTATATGGACAAAGTCTGTTTCAGTGGAATCTGTAGCTGTCACATAGCACAGCAACCATCAATCAGTACTAAAGTATCCCTTAGCATTTGCAGCATGTGCCTAGCTTAGCTCCATTGTTAAAATGTATCAACTCCTGTGGTACTCTCTTTCAAGGTATCTCTATTCTGGGAGCTGCTTCTTGTTAGATGGGATTGGGATCACTGGAATCTTGCCTACAGCTGCAAAGGACCCTATTTCCATGCAAGGTTACATTTAAAGTGCTGGGGTTTATCCTGTCGTGGAGGGAAAAAAATACAAGTCAACCAAAACACCGAGATGTTACAGAAAATAAGAAATGAAAGGCAAAACAGCAATGCCAGCCTTGTTCTGTCCCATGTTCTAACAGTGACTAGTTCCAAAGAGGTTGACTGACATTGAGTTAATTCCCCTCCCCTTATCCCCTGTCACCTTTTTGAACTGCTCATGCAAACAGAAGGCCCATCCTAGAATTACACAATTCTATATAATGCAGGTTGTACCTCTTTTTTCAAGTTTTAGAGCCAGTGCTCACAGATGTAAAATTTAATACTTTTTTTTTTTACTTGTATCCTCCTGTGTTTCGATTTCCCAAGTCTCAGCAAAATCCTAGTTTAACCGCCTGGCCTTTTCACAAAATTATCCTGGTAGTTACTGGCCCTGGGAGGAGTATAAACAGATTTCTCTCTCCTTATGACCCCCCAGACTCAGGCAAGAAGGAGCCACATTTATTGCTGTGATCTTTTATTTAAAGGGACTTTGTTGAGCTATGCATACCTTTAAAAAAAAAAAGAGAGAGTAATTAAAAATTTTTAGTACACAGATACAAAAGCTGCATTTGAAAACCACCATGAGGGTCATGCTTGTCCCTCTTTCATTGGCTTATTTATTTACTTAGTAAATATTCACTGAGCACACAACATACCCATATGTCTACTGTGACAAACACAAAGGACAAAGCCAGGCAAAGAGACCAAAGTTCAGTTTTCACTGTCTTTGAACAGCGAACAAGGTACCACAGGCCTTGGTATGACCCCTAACTCATCAATGGATGACTGACCTGCAACCATACTGACTCATTTCACCAAGCCCTCCTTCTAACCCGCTGCTCAAGCACACTAAAACCAGCCCAGCCCAGAACCTTAAGGGCAACTGGAGACACAAGTGGCAGCTTGCTTGTATGGCATTCCAGGCTCTGAGCTAGAAAGTGGAAATGCAGAGATGAGGAAGCTCTAGGAGGCAGAGCTTCCCTCCCAGCCTTTGTCTGCAGAGACCTTTTGGGGGGTGGAGCTGAAGAATGGGGAGCCCTTGGCACATCAGCTGGCTAGGGGAGCCCATCAGGCAGCTGGCAGCTGCTCCTCCAGATATAGCCCCGCTGTCCTGGGAACATGGTAGCTTCTTATTCGAAAACAAGAAGTATTTTTAATTCTCTGGCATTCGTGCCCCATTTAGAATATT
This sequence comes from Montemys delectorum, assembly GCA_019843815.1. Lineage (NCBI taxonomy): Eukaryota > Metazoa > Chordata > Mammalia > Rodentia > Muridae > Montemys > Montemys delectorum. The sequence goes on from JADRCD010181563.1 coordinate 33,116, forward strand.
ACTGCAGTCACTAATCAGGGAAGCCGAGCTGCTCCAGACTCCCTGGGTGCTCTAGAAGCTTCCTGAAAATCCGATGGCACCGGCAGCCAGCAGAACATGGGCCAGCTGCTCTGTGGAGCCCCAAGGGAGCCTAACCATGTCCCAGCTACACAGGTGCAAGCCCAGGAAGGAGGCTGCTGTCTACAAGTATCAACACTAGGAGAGCTCTCTATCTAGAAAGTTCTGCAACTTAATGACCAAGAGGCATCCAAAAATATGCCCAAACACTTGAAGACAGGGAAATGTGTTATAGCAACACCACACTTAGACTCACCTTACAGGAGAGGATTTTAAAGTCCAGAAATGTTAGGCAAGGAATCAGGGAGCCCTTTGGCAATACCACTGTGCAGATCTTAAATGCTGTCATTGTGTCAAATGCTTTTAAAATTTCTCTCCTCTCACCCAGCACCTCCTCCTCTTCTTCCTCCTCTTCCTCCTCTTCTTCTCCCTCCTCCTCCTTCTCCCCCTCCTTCTTATTGGAAAGCTCTGACTAATCTACTCTCCCCACAGCCCTTTCTGGCAGTGATGTTGCTGATGGACAGAGAGCTAGTAAACTGACTACTCAGCCCCTACCATCTCTTGTTTAAACAAAAGGAGCCACAAATAAGTCACCAGTTACCACAGTATCATATTTACATGTGGCTGTTATTAACCTGATTTAATTAAATAAGGAAAGCTGAAGTAAAAGTAGAAAGGATTTCAAAAACAAATAAAACATCTATATAAAATAAATGGCTAATAGATTTGACTATATCAAAATCAGGAGTCAAAACTCTCAAGTACAACTGACAAACGGAAAAATAATTAGAACTGACTGTAAGTTCACATCAATCAATAACATATAAAGAACTTCTACTTAATGATAAGAAAAATACCTTTACTTCTTGCAATAGAAAATTGGCAAAGGAAGCACCCATGGACAGTAAAGTTACTAAGGATCTAAACGTGATGGAGCATTCCTCTACTTCTAACACTCAGGGCATAGGAGAAGGATCAGGAGTACAAAGCTAACTTTGGCTACCTAATGAGTTCAAGACTAGCCTAAGCTACAGAGTAAGCTCTGTCTAAAACAAAATAACAAAACAAAAATAAAACCCAGAAAAAATACCATTTTACACCCATTCTGTGAACACAAACAAGAAGACTCCATATGCTGTAGAAAATGTGCATCCAGAGCACACTCCACACTTAGCAGGTAAGGGTACACACTGGTATAATTAATTATGAAGACGGTTTGTTGTTTCCCATGAACATTCAGAATGCCACTCTTAGAAATTCTCCCACATGTTAGCAAGATGCATGTATAGGAAGGCTCAGAGCCACACAGTTCAGAATAGCAACACCCTGGCATTGTGCCCAGTTCCTATAACCACTTGCAAAAGCATCCCACTGTCACACCATATACTATTTGGAATGCTGTGAGATGAACTCTGGCCACACAACACAACGATGAGCATGCCACAAATCAGGGATCATCATTAATCCAATTTTGAGGTTCAAAAGATAAATGGAAAATCATGGAGATTTGTTTTAAAGACAAGTATCTTTCCCTGGGCAGTCTGAGGCTGGTCTCATCCTTACACATGGATTAAATATTCATTGTAGAATAACTTTTTTAAAGCAGCAAGTCAATTCTGAAATTCCTCAAACCAATACATAAATGGAATTTCTACGATAGCATCCAAGAGATGAGCTGGGATTCTAGTGGCAGAGGACGGGGACCTTGCTGTAGCCATTTTATTTATGCATGCATTCAGGCAGAGCAAAGAGAGAATTCTATAGCCCTGATGATAAAAGTTAACAGGAATATCGAGCTACAGAATTTGGGAAGGAAATGTCTTCTAATCAGTCTGTCTGCTGGAACCAATTGCCTGAGATAAAGCCAGTCCATGCAACTGAAGAGGGCAAATCGGGAGTTTATTGGACAAATGAAACAGCAGTGATTAAAGAGGCAGAATCACTACCAAAGGGGAAGTAAAGATAGCTGGAGTAAAATTAAAAGTTGTATAAGAGTTCAACTTCCCAGAATCCCTTTGTGATCTTCACCTTGCAAATGCTTCTCTGCCCTCCTGAAGGAATTTTAGAAAAACTTGAACATGCACTCATTACAACAGTCTGCTCCTATACTTGGAGGATTAGTTTCAAAACCCAGAGAGACACTAGTGAAGTGCAGCATATATTGCTTGCTCCTATTCCTATAGAGATTTGCTAGTTTAATATACAAGTTACATAGTGAAAAATTAACAATAATGAAAAACAGTCGAATGATCTACAGAGACACAATCACCTGCATCATCACATTGGTGCTTTGGGACCCTTAAGGAAAGTCAATGCTTCATGAGCACAATCCCTGTGAAATCAGTGACCTGCAATTGCTGTCAAGGACTAATGGGCAGGTGGCCTATACAACATGGATATTTTAAACACAGAAGTGATCCACATTCTAGGCAGGGCCAAGCAGGACCATGAGATTTCATCATGCTTACTCAGAGTCATGTATTAAATATTATTTAGTTCCAAAATTTTCCATTTAGTATTTTTGCAGTGGTTGATCGTGGGCACCTAAAAGAACAGTATACAGAATTGTACGTGAGAAAATACTACTGTACTGTTTCTGAAATTTCCCTACCTCAACCTAATTGTGGATCAGTTAACAGCCAAAATTCCATACATTAAACATCACAGTAGAGAAAATGGTGGGCCAGTTTTTGAAATGTAGATAATAACATTATCAGAGAAGGGGGCCAAAAAAACTAAAAAATCAATGGACTCCAAAGAGCTAATTAAAAAAAAAATGCTGCCGGGCAGTGGTGTTGCACACCTTTAATCCCAGCACTTGAGAGGCAGAGACAGGCAGATTTCTGAGTTTGAGGCCACCCTGGTCTACAGAGTGAGTTCCAGGACAGCCAGGGCTATACAGAGAAACAAAACAAAACAAAACAAAACAAAAAAAAAGCTATCTTGTTACCTCCTTGATTCTAAGCAGTGATTTAAAAATCACAATTGCCTGACTAGAGTGTGAATACTGTCTTAGTTAGAATTACTATCATAGCCCATCATGGGATGAAGTCAGAACAGAAACTGCAGGGCTGGAACCTAGAGGCACGAGCTGATGCAGAGTCAACAGAGGAGTGCTGCTTACTGGCTTGCTCCTGATGGTTTGCACAGCCTGCTTTCTGATAGACTCTAAGACCACCAGTCTAAAGATGGTACCACTCACCATGGGCTAGACTCTCCTTCATCAGTCACTAATTGAGAAAATGCCTCGAAGCCTTATCTTATGGAAGCATTTTTTATTAGATATTTTCTTTATTTATATGTTATATGATTTCTCCTTTCCCAGTTTCCCCTCAAAAAACAAAAACAACAACAACAATAAACCCCTGTCTGTTCCCTCCCCGCCCCCCTGCTCACCACCCCACCCTCTCCCAATTACTGGCCCTGGCATTCCCCTACACTGGGGCACAGAATGGAAGCATTTTCTTAATTGATGTTCCCTCCTCTCAGATGACCAGATTATATCAAGTTGACATAAAACTATGCAGCACACTTGACCCACTGTCAACTTAACACACAAACACATCACTGTTAAGCCACAACTTTTACTTTCTCATTCATCCCTAGGATCTCACATTAAAAATATGAACGAGTTTTAAAATCCCAGTCTTTACAAATCAAAACACATTAAAGTTTCAGTCTCTTTAAAATAGCCTATCTCTTTTAAAATTCAACACCTTTTAAAATTCCAAGTCTCTCAACTGTGGGCTCTTGTAAAATAAAAAAATAAATATGTCCTTAGTTCAAGAGGGAAGAACCAAGGTATAGTCACAATCAAATCAAAGCAAAGCAAAGCAAAACCAAACTCCGAAAGCATAAACAACTCAACATCTAATGACTAGCATTCACTCACAATCTTCTGTGATCTTCCAAGGGGCTGGGGTCACTTCTCCAGCTCTGCTGTCTGCAGCACACACAGCTTGTCTTCAGGGCTCTGGCTAACTCCACTCCACAGCTGCTGCTGTTCTTGGTGCTCATGACATGGTACTGGCACTTCCAAAATGCTGGGGTCTTTTGCTGCAACTGGGCTGTACTTTCATGGATAGCCTTTCCTAGGCTCTCTTCATGGCGTCAAGCCTCAATTTCTCAGCATAATTCCTTGCACCCTTGGCTTTCAACTACCCCTAAGGATGCACCATTACCAATGGCCTCTCACAGTGCCAAGTCTCAGCTGTTCTCCACGAGCCCGTCAAGCCTTCAAAACAAGTATCACCTGGGTGACTTCAACACTACCAAGTACAGCTGCCAGCACAAGGTACAACCTTTGGCCACCTCTGGAACACAGCGTCCATGTGCTTTCAGAAAACACTTCCTAGATGATTTCACCTCAGTGATGGATGCTGGTCACTTCATAATCCCTGCTAATTTCTCAGCCAACCAGCATGGAGTATCCCAGGAAAGGAAAGGTTTCACTTTAGTAGTTCTGGTATCTTGTTAATCACAACTGATTCTTCAGCCCCAGCTAACCAGAACCATAGAATCTTTCATTCAAAATAACAAATGGCCCTGACAGAATCTTTACACTTTCCTTTGAAAGCCCACAACCTAGGCCTTCATCTTCTACATTGCGTTCAACATTCTTCCACACTCCTACCAACACTCACTCACCAAACAGCTCACCAAACACTAAATACTCAATAGCTTTTCCCCAAAAACATACAAAGTCCTTCCACAGTCCTACCCAAAACAATATGGTCAGATCTGTCACAGCAATATCTCACAAACTTGATTTAGTTAAGGCTACTGTTACAATGTTGAAACAAAAAGCAAGTTGGGGAGGAAAGGGCTTATTTGAATTACACTTCCAGATCACAGTCCTTTACTGAGGGTTGGAGCTGATGCAGAGGCCATGGAGAGTGCTGCTTATTGGCTTGCTTCTCATGGCATGCTCAGACTGCTTTCTTATAGCACCCAGGACCACCAGCCCAGGGATAGCAGTACCCACAATGGGCTGGGGCCTCCTCTGCCAACTGCTAATTAAGAAAATGCATCACAGGCCTGTCTACAGTCTGATCTTGTGGAGGTATTTTCTTAATTGATGTTCCCTCTTTCAGATGACATTAGCTTGTGTCAAGTATGTCAACTTGACACAAACTATCCAGCACAAATATCATGCTCAGAATAGGATCTAGAACAAAACCCCCAGACAACTAACTCTTAAACACTCACAGAACAGCCAATTCAGTCATTTCCCAGGCCAATCTTTCTCTTCCAGGAAGCCATCTCTGAAGGCCCCTAGAATCATTAAGGGTATCTTATGCAATTAACCACAATATTAGGCTGGCAAGATGGTTCCATTAGTAGTACCTGCCACACAAGCATGAAAATCTGCATTCAGATACCCAGCACCCATGTGAAGAAAAAGAATAGAGCCAGGAACAGCATTATGCATCTGAGGCTGCAGAGTTGGGAAAGCAGAGCCCATCTGTGAGCTCTAGGATCAGAGGGAGACCCAGTCTCTAAACAAACATAAGGTGAAGGAGCTACTGAGGAAGACATGCCAGCCCCCAAGCCTCTACAGACATATATACCAACACAACACACACAGGTACACACACAACAAGTGAAAGTGTGCTAAGCACTTGAATTTCAGCATCAAGCAAGCACAACCTGGTGTCTACTTTCTTAGGGTCTGCTTGTTATCAAAGGTGAAAAATCTTCCATCACGTACTCGGAATACTGCCTGTTTGATTATAAATCAAAGTCAAGGTGATAGAGGGCAAACGAGATGCTGAAGGGCTGGATCATGTTGATGGGGATGGGAGCTGGGATGAAGAATCAAAGGTTATATTGATTTCTGAAAAGTGAACTGCAAGAAGTTGAAGGGGTGTGTGTGTGTGTGTGTGTGTGTGTGTGTGTGTGTGTGTGTGTGTAGGAGAAACAAAGCCAAGGAATATGTTGGACAGTGCATGGACTCTGAAGGCTAAGTTCAAGATTTTGATCTTCACTTTGAATTCAATAAATATCTTAAAGAAAAATTGGGGGGTGTGTAATTAGGTGTAGGGCATATTTTCATATATTTCATTTTGAAAATATCACTTTGAACTAACAGAACTCTGAGTCTCTAAGTGGAGTCTTATCCCAGCATCTCTCAGAGGGACAATTCAAACTTTAACTTTGGAGAGTAAGGATTATTCACTCAAATAGGATAGCAGCGAGACTTGGGTAATTAATTTTAGGAATGGATGTATAGACATAGACCCTGAGAGACTGCACCAAGAGAGGAAGGGAAAGTCTGAGGTGGCTGGGTAGTACAAGACACAATTCTAAACCAGTGTTCTAGCTCAAGCTGCTGGGAGTGTTTTGAATTGTTTACTGAGCTATTTAGCAAATAGCTCTAGACTCTAGACTCAACACTGATCAATTCTAGATGAGGTTGAAATGTCAGCATTTCTTTGATGTAATATAAAAGAAAAGGTTCAAAGATGAAAGAAATGCTTGTATTCACCATGGTTACCGCACCCTACTCATGTGCTATACTCCAGAAGGTCATTGTCTTTAGCAAGTGTTGAGAAACAGAGGTGAGAGGTATAACAGCATTTTAATAGTGAGTCTCAACAGGTTGAAGGGATAGTCAAGGGCAATTGCAAATGTCCCCAGACTTCAGCAGAGGAGGATTTTTGAAGGCCTCATGAAACCATCCTAATATCAAGTATAGTGAGCCCCATGGCCAGAAAAAACCAGCAAAGCCAATGGAGTTGTCAGAAGACCGTCACCCACAGGATAAGCTTGCTGAGGTTAATTGACTTTGAGACCCCAAAACAAAAGTAGACAGATGACCCAAAAAGCCCTCACTTAACTTGTGTGACTGGAGGTGAGTAGAAAGATCTTATCAAAGCCACAAAATGGGGGCATATCCCAGTGTAGTACCACTGGGGAGGATAGGGACTTTGAGAGGTGATATCTTGAGAAAAGTTAATAGGCATTCTGACACAAAGGATTAGGAGGCTTGGAAGAGAGCTCTGTGTTACAAGCACTTACTATTCCTGTAGAAGACTCAGGGTCAGTTCTTAGCTACCTACCGCATCAGTTAGCTCACAACTAATGAAAACTCAAGCTCCAAAGGATCCAACATTGTCTTGCCTTCATAGGCTCCATGATGCACATAAACTCACTCAGACACAAACAGAAAAGCATACATGAAAAATAAATGGGGGGGTGGCAAAAGGGAACCACCTTTTGCCTTTTGCCTGCTCCACCCCCCCACCCCCACCTCCCATCTAGTAATGAGGTAACAGGTTTTGCTCTGACATGCACTCCCAACATAACGTGCTGCCTCACCCCTAGGATCAAAGCTCCAAAACTGCAAGCTATCTCTGATACTTTATAGTATTTAGCACAGGGATTTTAGAAGGCAACTGAATATGAGACGGGAGCCTATTTAGGACTAGCACTCTTATAAAAGAAGCCTGAGAGAGTTTCTTTGATAGTTCCCAATGAGGACATTCAGTAAGAAAATGCCTCACACTAGCCAGGAAGTATGCTTTCACCAGGCATCTAGTCTGGTGGTCACAGTGATCCAGGGGATCCAACCTCCAGAACTATAAGAACATTTTATTTATAAACTATGCAGAGTACGGCATGATGTCACAGCAGTGTAAATTGTTTCAGACACTCAGAAGGGTAAGTTTGTATTGGAGGAAAGGAAACACATGATTTGGAGGACCATACTAAATATTGGATTTTAACTAATCTGAATTTCTAAAAACCAAGGTCTGCCCAAGGCCAGGTAGAGGTTAATGGAGGTTGTTGTATCTGTAACTTTTCTGTTGCTGTGACAAAAACATGACCAAGGCCACTTATACAAGAAGTTTATTTGATTCCAGACAGGATGCATCCATTGGATCAGGGCTTGGGGGCTGCATAGCAGCAAGTAGTAGTCATGGTGGCAGGAACAGGAAGCAAGGAGATCGAACTAGAAGAGCCACGAGGCTCTAAACTCTCAAAGCTCATCTTCAGTGACATGCTTCCTCCAGCAAGGTCTTATCCCCTAAACCCCCCCAAACAGCCCCATCACTAGGAACCACATTTTCAAATCCCTGAGATGTTTCTCAGTCAACACGTCACAGAGGTCAAGTGTAGAGCACAGTTTTGACTACAGCCAGCAGCAAAATGGGCTCTCACACCTCAATGGTTGTTATTCATGTTTCCTACATGTATTTTGGAATTGATACCTTCAGCAAAGATTCCCAGGTGACTCTCTAATCACAGATAAAAAAGCAGAAAGGGCAAATAGAAAACACACTCTCTTGCTACAAAAGTAACACAACAAAGTGCTGCTCTGTCCCTAGGGGAATCTGAGTAAACAAGCCTGTCATTAAATATGTGGTGAAAAGCAGATGCCCACACTCAGAGCCCTCTGTAACTTGTGGTTTGGTAGATGTATAAGATAATAATTCACAGAGACTGGCAGTGGACGGTCCTAAACTTAACCAAGTAGTGGCCCCCATTGTATGTTCTATTCCCGATGTGGTCTCTTGATTATATCAAATCAATACAGATCCTAGAAGCTGGGACAGGGTTATTGATCTGTCAGTACTTCTCATTCCCACATCACAACACTAACCAAAAAGGATATAACAAGCCTTCGGTGATATACCTGTGCAGAGGATCAATTTTCTGATTTGGAGCCACATCAACCATAAAAATATGGTCTGATATTCACTAGAACATCATGCTAGTCTACACTGATGGCATTGTGATAAAAACACAGAGAGTGTAAATTAGCAGGTGCAGAGTGCATGGTAAGGCAAAAGTTACTTCTAAAGCAAACAAATAACTAACCTCTATGAAAATACAGAAAACTTCCAGCATTGGCTATGTTTTCTGAAGTCACAGAGTCCTGAGGTTTGCCAGAATATACTCCACAACATAAAAGGAAAAAGAGCTATTCTGGGTATTCTGCTACAAGCTAGATGAATCACAACTGCTGTGAGGGGCTATCAGCTAGCTCCCCTTTTCATGAGATCAGCTAAGCCTACTCAATACAGTCCATCATAATGAGACCTGTACAACTGACCAAAGCAGAGGTGGATGCTTGCTGGCCTGACCAGAGACTGGGCCCACCAAGTAAGGAGTGTACCCTAAAGGGATCTTTGGCTCCAGATACATATGTAGCTGAGGATGGCCTTGTCCAACAGCAGTGGAAAGGGAAGTCCTTGGTCCTGGGAAGATTTGATGCCCCAGAGTAGGGGGATGCTGGCACAGTGGGGCAGGAGAGTGTGGGTGGGTGGGGGAGCACTCTCATACAAGCGAAAGGGAGGGGGAGGGCAGATTTGGGGTGGGGGCAGTGGAGGAGGTAACTGGGAAGTGGGATATCATTTGAGATATAAACAAATGGAATGATAAACAAATAATAATGATGATGAGGCCTATAGGCGATTGGCATTATCTCCTAGCAGGAGCAGGATGGGAGATTATCATTGGGCCTTCACCTAAGTATCTGGCCATTCCCCTAAAAATTTGTCTGCTGATCTGCCCTAATCACATATGGCTCTGAAATCTGGATGTTGGCAACAGTATAGAGGCAAAAGAAGACTAGGAGAAGGGCCCTCTGTCTATGAGGCCACAGGGCAGTTCACATTCATGCTATGTATTCTACAGTGCTGATGCTTCCAGATCACCCCCTGTTAGTACCCCTCACCCACTGATTCCCCAGAGTAAACTCTGATGTAGGTCATACTTTGGCTTAATGTTGGGATCTCAGGAGTGTGTGGTCCCAGGAATCAAACTCAAGTCATCAAAAGGAACCTTTTCTAGATGAGGCATCTTGTATGATAACTGCCAGTGGAGTCTTGACAAGGATGTTCCTCTCTTCCTCAGTACATGACCCCTGAAACTCAGCTTTAATAACTCAGGACTCACAATTACTCAGTCAGGATGTTGGATGGAGCCCACACAAGAAAAAGGCCAGTTATCCCTATGGCTTGGGAGTTAACTCACATCCTCTTTGGCCAGGGACTGTGGTCATTTTGGAAGGCATATCCTGGCACTCAGCATAAGGGTGAAAAAGTACCTACATGTGAAAACCATATTAGTGGGCAGCCATAATATTCTAACCCTAGTTATATTCTAACCATATTAAAAGCCAGCCTAGTCTACATGGTAAGTTCCAGAACAGACAGAGCTACATAGTAAGGCCCTGTCTCAAAAAATAAGTTAAATAAAAGTAAAAATATGACCTTTGAAAGCACATTCCTGCCACGACAAGGCTGTTGAGCCCACCCATGATGGCTGTGTGAAATGAATTAAAGGAATCAGCCCAAGTTCAGCCACCCACAGTCCTGTTATCTCACCAAACTCTACCCAGTGGAACCTAACTGTTCTCTACAGCCCAAATTTCTCTGGTTGCTTCCTGTGGATTTACTCTCTTCTCATAAACCAGAGCAGCAATAGATTTTACTGAGGAAGAGAGAGAAGGATCTCCCAAGTAGGAGGGAGTCCAAGGGAGACAGCCTCTGTTTTCTCCTCATTCTCTCAGCTTCCCATGGATTGTGAGAGCTGTCCAGGATACAAGCAGTCTATCATTTTCTCTGGTGAAGCTAACTTCCCTTATTTATCATGAGCATCCTATAGGTAGAAGACAAGAGAGTAGTAAGTATCAGATACAGAAAACAGAAGCTGGGGAACAAAACTATTTCAGAGGATGCAAATGGCCATGATGTGGCCATGGATGGAGGACGATGGGGCAATGGAAGTCAATATAGAAAGAAGAAGTTCTGGAGCAGAGACTAAAGGAAGGACAATTCAGAGACTGCTCCACCTGGGAAACCTTCCCATAGTCAGTCATCAAATCTAGACACTATTGTGGATGCCAGCAAGTGCTGGATGACTGGAGCCTGATATAGCTGTCTCCTGAGAAGATCTGACAGTACCCGACTAATACAGAAGTAGAGGCTCACAATCATCCTTTGGACTGAGTACAGGGTCTCCAATGGAGAAGCTAGAGAAAGGACCCAAGGAGCTGAAAGGCTTGCAGCCCCTTAGGACGAACGACAATATGACCTAACTAGTACCCTCAGAGCTCCCGGGGACTAAAACTCCAACCAAAGAGTACACCTGGTGGGACTAATGGCTCTAGCAACATATGTATAGAGAGGATGGCCTAGTTGGTCATCAATGGCAGGAGAGGCTCTTGGCCCTGTGAAGGTTCTATGCCCCAGTGTAGAGGAATGCCAGGGCCAGTAAGCAGGAGGGGGTAGGGTGGTGAGCAGGGGG
>JADRCD010181564.1:0-61735 GCA_019843815.1 Montemys delectorum
AAAAAAATGAGCTCTGTTGACACAATGAATTCTTTGCTTTGTGCATGCACATGGTAGAACAGTTTGTACTTAATTAACATGTAACTTTACATTATTTAGAAAATGTTTTTGGGGGCTAGAGAGATGGCTCAGGGGTTAAGAGCACTGACTGCTCTTCTGAAGGTCCTGAGTTCAGATCCCAACAACCACATGGTGGCTCACAGCCATCCATAATGAGATCTGATGCCCTCTTCTGGATTGTCTGAAGACAGCTACAGTGTACTTTACATATAATAAATAAATAAATGTTAAAAAGAAAAAAAATGGTTTTTGGCCGGGCAGTGGTGGTGCACACCTTTAATCACAGCACTTGGGAGGCAGAGACAGGGGGATTTCTGAGTTTGAGGCCAACCTGGTCTACAGAGTGAGTTCTAGGACAGCCAGGGCTACATAGAGAAACCCTGTCTCAGAAAACCAAAGGACAAAAAAAAAAAAAAAAAAAAAAAAAAAATGTTTTTCAAATGTATACTTTTTTCCTCCTGTAATCTGAATTTTGCTTTTTAAAAATATATGTATTTATCTTTATTTTGTGTGTATCAGGGTTTTGTCTATATGTGTCTGTGTGCATGTGTGTGTGTGTGCGTGTGTGTGTAATATGTGTAATAGGGCATTGGATCCCCTGGAACTAGAGTTACAGATGGCTGTGAGCACAAAGCAGGTCCTTATAAAACCTTGTAAAGCTGATTTTCCTTTAGGATATGTAACTCTTTAAGGTTGTAACTATTCGTTTTTGTCATTTTTTTGTACACACACTGTACAACACCAACAGCATGCTGCAGATGGGCAACCTTCAAGCCACACAACTGCCCCTGGTGGCACCCACAGCACGCCTTCCAGGTATGACCTTCTGTGCTCACACCTCCCTTGAAACTGTCCCATGGCACACTCTGGGGTTCCTCCTTCAATTAGAGCACTGGTGTTGTAGGATACTTGAAATGCCAAGAGTTGAACCATGGTGTTAAATCCATTCTACTTACTGGTATTGTTTACATTATTAGCCTGAAGCGCTGCCATGGCAACCAACGAGGGCAAATCAGAGAACCCTGTCCCGAAGAGCTTACTCCTTCCTAACTTCATGGATGCTGCTGGTGGGAGGGGAATATCTAACATAATTTCATTGGAAAAGACCTTTACAACTTAAAAGAATATTGCCAAAACTATAGCCAAAGGTTCATTATTTTTAAAAAATGTTATAGCAGGGTATGGTGCACACCTAAATTTAGTCCCAGCACTCAGTAAGTAGAAACAGGCAGATCTCTGAGTGTCTGAGGCCAGCCTGGTCTACATAGTGAGTTCTAGCACAGCCAGGACTGCACAGAGAGACCCTGTATAAAAAAAACAAGCAACCAACCAAGCAAGAACAACACATGAAAACAAAGGCTGTTGAGCTGGCACAGCAAGCTAAGGGTGTCCAGCACCCAGCCTGACCTGTAGTGGCAAATTTGGGCTACACTGCACACTCTCATGCCGTACCCACCCAGGAGCTATCTTTGGATCCACAAATGAAACACAAGCACACACACACACACACACACACACACACACACAATTAACTTATTTTAAAGTGCCTTGGCTGGCACTCAAAGGCTGGCAACTCCTAAACATTCCTCTGTTACCCCAGGCCCAATTAGGGAAGTGGCCATTGGCCACTTACCTGAAATCTCACATGTATGATTAGTTTTATCTCCTGCTGCTCCTCTGTCCCATCTTTCTTCCCTGAGTCATGTTGATTCTGCCATTCCTCTCTGTGTCCTCAACCTCTCAATTCTAAGGGTCCATTGGCCATTGACATCTTTGTTGCTCGAGCAATTGGGGACAAGGACCTTTAGCATTTAGACACACAGATTCCCAATTGAATCAAAGCATTAGAACCAATCTCCGACACTGACCACCTGAGTTCGATCTGTGCAACAATTGTTCTCTTACCTGGACACACGTGCGACCTCCTTGTGAATCAATACAAGAGTAGAGTCCCCCTGAGTCATTTTTGTGTGCCTGTGAATAGCATGCCTGTATGTGCCAGGGGCCAGACACCAGGTGTCCTCTGTTCTTCATCTTTTTTTTTTTTTAATATTTTTATGGGTATGATATTTTGACAGCATATATGTGTGAACATTACAGGCATGACTGGTACCTGCAGAGTTCAGAAGAAGGCATTAGACCCCCTGGAACTAGTGTTAGAGATGATTGTAAGCCACCATGTGGGTGCTGGAAACTGGACCCAAGTCCTCTGCAAGAGAGTAAAAGCTCTTAACCGCTGAGCCATCTTCCTTTCTAGCACCTCTACTTTATTTTTTGAGACAAGGTCACTTCCTCAATCTGGAAGTCACCAACAGGCTAGCCTGACGGAACTGTAAAGGCCCCTGGGATTCCCTTGTCTTTGTTCTGTTCTACCAGCATTAGGGTGACGGGCAAGCATGGCCAGCCAGCTTATGTGTATGCTAGGGATCCAAACTCAGGCCCTCATGTGTGCACAGCAAGCACCTTACCACTGAGCCATCTGTCTCCCCAGTCTCATTTGGTTATTTCCAGTTCCTGATTAGTTTTGGTTGTGTCAGAAGCAGGACAACAGGAAAAACAATGACACTTTCTCCAAGTGCCACAAAACAACAACACTACAAAACAACACAAAATAAAACAAACAAACAAAAAAAAAACAACAGCAATCTGGCCGTGGAATCCAGTCCAGCGCAGAAGCCCTTGATTGGCTCTCCAGAGGTCCACCCAATACATGACCGCTGCCCTGTTGTCTCATTCACTACCAGGCTGCTTTTTGCAGTGTGACAGTTTGGCCAGAGGCCCTGTCTTCTATCCAATCTGAGCTTCTTCAGGCCCTGGTTGCTGTATGTCACTGTGGAGTGATCCATGGGGGAGTCTACTGTGATGTCTACCTCAAAGAACAGTTTTGCCGGGCGGTGGTGGCACACGCCTTTAATTCCAGCACTTGGGAGGTAGAGACAGGCGATTTCTGAGTTCGAGGCCAGCCTGGTCTACAGAGTGAGTTCCAGGACAGCCAGGGCTGTACAGAGAAACCCTGTCTCAGAAAAACAAAAACAAACAAACAAACAAAAAACAAAACAAACTAAAAAAGAACAGTTTTAACTTGAGTGTTGAAAGGATGCTGGCAAAACAAAACAAAACCACAGAGAGGGCTAGTGAGATGGCCCAACAGGTGCTTGCTGCTGAATGATCTGATGCCTGACAACCATGCCCAACTCCAGTTCAATCCTCTGGTTCATGGTTGGAGGGAGAACCAACTCCCAAAGGTTTTCCTCTGATCTCCTTACTAGTGCTGTAGCACAGTGTCCACAGAATAAATACAAGCAAATTAGTGGAAGAAACGGGTACATTATTCCTCTAGATGCAGCACTGGGTGCTCTGGGCGACATTACACAGAACTCTGAAGCAGATGTGTGTGAAGCGCTGTCAGGTTCTCTTCTGGTCGCAAACCCTGATGCAGTATAATAATGCATGTGGTGCATTATTGGTGTAGCAGAAAAAAATCCTCAGGATTGAAACTGAACAGTGGTCTAGGTCCATAAATAACTTCCGTGTGTCTTACAATGTTAACACTCAGTCTATGCTTTGTTATACTATGGTGAGGCTTTTTCAAAATTCCTAAATCAAAGAACTCATGAGCACATGTAGTGTGGTGTGGCTGGGATACCACAGAGGTCAGCTGCAGCACAGGGTGCACACACTTGAGGCCTGTTCTGTGGCAGATGTGATGTGAGGAACAGGTGATGAGCCAGCCGGCTGTAGATGTCCTAGGAGGGGCCACACAGGCCCCAGTGGTAGAGGTTGCTAAGAACAGACCCAAGTTTAGGTTCGAAGCACGGACCTCTTTGTTGACTAACTGGAGAGGTGTCCCAGAGTCCTGAAATTCCAGCTCAGGGGAAGTAGCTGAGGGATGAAGTCCACCTGTGTACAAACTGTGCTTGAGAGCTGTGAGGACCACTCAGACTGTCCAACAAGCTGGTGGCTGCAGCTGGAGATGGATGAAATGGTTATGAGGGTGAAACCAGGTCAAGTACATTGGTGAGTAGAACAGACACAGAATAGGGGAGAACATTAACACTCACTAGGCAAATACTGTCTCTGAGACACCATAGTCATCAGGACATGAGTGGGGCCAGGCCATGCCCTGCAGCATCTCTTTGGGATTCTGGGCAGTGTATGTAAGATTTAACAAAGCATGGGCTGAGAAGGACTCCCAGCTGGGATTCAGGGGGCACTGGAGACCTCAGCAGTATGTAGTAAACTTGGCTCAACCCAGAGAACACAGATTGACGATAGATCATTGCAATAACATGAGGTTAATTGATCCACATACGTGGTGGGGTTGCCCACTCTCACAGGGGGTTGGGGGGGGGGGGTCAACCTTGAACTTAGAAAGAATACCTTTTATACTTTACAGAGGGCAGATTTCTGCAACAGGGCTAGCTGGCTTACTCTGGTTGGTGGAACACAGGACAAAGGATCTCATCAGGCATTGGTGGGCTTGCTCAGGGGGCTGTTCTTGGCTTAGTCAGCCAACTTCCCTATCCAGCTCTGCACCTGGCCTTGAAAAGTCTCTGGGAAGGAGCTGAGTAACTATGTGGTGGGGGGATTGTCATCAGCAAGGTCAGAGTGACAGTTTGTGGTCTTTTTCCGAAATTCACCACAGGGGGGGCCTGGGGGGGGTTCTTTCGAGAACTGCTAATCTTGTTCTCGTAGACCTTAACGTCTTTGCGACAACCAGTTATTTTTGTTTTGGCCTTACTTAGCTTAGTCAGAATGGCCTGGTCATTCTGTCTCAACATACTGACCACCAGAACTTTGTTTTTACAGCATGCCCTTGGCTAACAGCTTCTCAGTGTCTGAAGCTGCAGGAGCTGGAATATGGCTCCCTTATTTTACTTTATTTCTACATTCCCAGAACTTTGTTTCTATATTCTCAAAAACTTGGTTTCTATATTTCCAGAACCTTGTTTCTACAGTTTTGTTTTTTCACTTTATTACTTCAAGTACTTCCAGCAGAATGCTAAGGATGTAACAAGATGAGATCGGAGCGGGAAGGAAGAAAAAAGAGAAAGAGTGGGTCAGAGTGCTTTTGTGTTGTTTTTCAAGCCAAGCAGAAAAGTAGGTGTAGTAGCTATTCCTGGTTGTCAACTTGACTATATCTGGAATGAACTACAATCCAGAATTGGAAGGCTCACCTGTGATCCAGATCTTGAGGCTGGAAGACACAAGTTCCTGATCTGGATCTTGGCAAGGAGATTTTGAGGCATCATGGCCATGAAAAGCTTAAGCCCAGACAAGGTAGTACACGTCTTTAGTCCCAGGAGACTGAGTTGGAGATCTCTAAATTCAAGGTCAGCCTAGGACAAAACAAGTCCCAGATCTAGGCATGATGGTACACACCTTTAATCTGGGCCACAGCTTCTGCTAGAGTCCTACATAAGGACAATGGAGGAAAGAAGGTCTGCTCTTCGCTGGCTTGCATTTACTTGCCAGCACATCTATTGGAACCCACTTCCACAAAAGACCAGCTGAAACAACCAGCCTCATGGAACTGACCAACTACTAGATCCTTGGACTTCCCATTCACAGCTGACCATTGTTAGGGCAGTTGGACTACAGACTGTGAGTCATCACGACAAATTCCCTTAATATAGAGAGACATCCCATAAGTTCTGTAGCTCTAGAGAACCTTGTCTAATACAGTAGGCATATTTTAAAACAGCAAGGAAAAGCACTGAACAGAGAGGGAAACAGTGAGGCACAAGGAAGAGTCTCTCAGGACAACAGCCAGCCTGAAAAGCTGGCAACCTTCATGCAGTGCTGGGCGTGAAGATGGACTGCTAACGTTCAGAACAGTGCTCAGGACAGCCACGCAAAATGGCTACATTAGAAAAGACCCAGGGAGAAAAAAGGAATGTATGAAGCATACCAGCGAGAACATCGTCACTCGGCTGTTGCCAAGCCCTTACATACGTGTGGTTCTTTCAGAAAAGCTGTTAGACAGGATAGCTCTCAGGGACTCCCATCACCCAGAAAGGGTCTACGGCTACTGTGGGTTCACCAGCAGCATTGGGTCCTCAGCGGGGGATCTTCAGCTCGCCCCTACAGTCGATTTTCCCCACTACCCGCCCTTCATTAGTTCCTTGCTGTTCTCTCTTCACAAAGATCCCTCTGTGGTTTTGGGAAGGTAGAGAGGACTATGATACAACCTTACATTCTGGTCTTGAACTCACAGGAATCCTTTTGTCTCAATTCCCAAAGGGCTGGGACAAGCATGGGTGACCATGCCTGCCCTGCCCACCCCCCAATTATTTTATGTACATTGGTGTTTTGACTGCATGTATGTCTGTGTGAGGGTGTTAGATCCCCCTGGAAATGGAATTGCTGACAGTGGTTGCTGGGAATTGAACCTCGGTCCTCTGGAAGAGCAGCCAGTGCTCTTTACCATGGAGCCAGCTCTCCAGCACCATCAACCCTCTAACTTTTGTGAAGGTTTATATTTATTTGTATATATACATGAGTGCAGGTGTTTGCAGAGGCCAGAGAAAGGATCCACAACAGGAGGTTGTGGATCTCTTGACATGTGCGCTGGGAAGCAAACTCGGGTCCTCTACAGGTGAAGTATGTGCTTTTAACCACTGAGCCATCTCTTGTCCTTAAAGCTTTTATGTAATACTTTTACGAGTTAAACATTCCTAATCTAAAAATCTAAAATCCTAGTGTGTGTGTGTGTGTGTGTGTACACATACGTGTGCATGTGCATGCGTGTATATGCTAGGAATCTAGACCAGGGACTCAGTGCATGTTGGGCAAGCACTTCACCAATAAGCTTCCCTTAGCCCCCAACTCAGAATTTCAAAGTTTTTGATATAATTTGGATTTGAGGATTTGAGGTTGAAGAGTTTCAACTGGATAAAGGTGATGCAAGCATTCTTAAATCTGAAACATTCTGGTCCCAAGCACTCTAGAGAGGATACTAGACCTATATACTTCACTTCTCTCCTAGAATGTGTATGTGGAATGTGGCTTGATTTTAAACAACAAAGGCAGACCAAAACAGCTAGTCAACTGTGTTGAATCCTGATTGTTCACTGTAGCAAAACTGAAGGAAACTTTGCACCAATAAGATCAGCCTGGCTTCTGAATGGAGAGCTTGCAGATCACATCATGTCTGGTCAATCAGCCTATTCAAAGGTACCAGTTACAGTGCAAAGGAGAGAGCAGACCTGACAATTTTTAAATGCACTAAAGCTTCAGAGCCTCAAGACCAACAGGCTGCTTGGTTGTGAGACAAGATCTCAATATCCATACTGTACATTAGTAACCCTGACCAGCCTATCTCTAGTGTTCCTGTGCCTCACTGGAGTGTCCCCAAACTGGGATTCAAATGTGCACCTAGCCCAACTACTGTGTAAAATCTCTTTATTGAGGCCTGGCAATGTGAGGTAATCTTAGCTCAGTTTAAAGCAAGTATCTGATGTGATGTCATAAGCAGGTGCCAGTGAAGCAAGCCCTCAATAAAAGCTGTTTTGATAAAGGTCTGTCTGAAACCACCTCAGATTATGAACTGGTTCAAACTTGCCAGATGTAAGAAAGTTATTAGTGAGCTCCTAATCTAGGACAAGAATTACTTGTGAAATCCCCTGAGATCATGAGGTAACAACTGCTAATGTGCAGAGCCTAACCCATACTGTGTGCAAGGACAGGGTTGAGTCTGTAATCTAGGCTGGCAGCCAAGAGGGACCAACATCATCCTTAAGCCTCTACTTCCAAATTTAGAGGTATTACAAAGGTGTGCATGCCCCTGCATCCTGCTGACTTGAAAAATTACTACACTTTGGAAAGTAAGTCTACAATGTAAATTTTTAATAGTAACAATATAAGGCCTGCATTTAAATGTGTCATTTATCCAACCAGACAGGAATGACTAGTTTCTATCATTCCTTCAGAGTGAAAATTCAGACCTGACAAAGCCCAAAAGTTTCACTTAAGTGGAAACAGGAAGTGTGTATTCACAGAGTGTTCTTCAATATGCAGGGAATGATACAATGAAGACATTTTTACAATATTTATTAAGATAACAAATTTATAAATTCAAAGACTCAGAGGCACATAGTTTAAAAGGCCAATACCATGGGAATAATGAAGTCAACACAGAAAAGTAAGAAGATATGAACAATTACAACCAATACAAGATTTTTAAAAGCCACATTCCCCCCAATGAACATGTCATAGGAATCATCCTTCAAAATTACCATGATAAAAAGTTATTTCCTTCAAAGAAAAATAATTCTTTCCACCTACCGAGTCTAGAAAATCCTATTTACAATCAACTGTCCAGCCTTTCATCAGTATTATGGCCTCCTCTAATCTGCCATTAGAAGTATTGAAAAGTTTATAGCTATCGTATTTACAAATGCACATAATATTTAAATCTGCTCTTCACTGAGAACAACTGAATATATACTTAATCCAATCACAATACAATGCTTTAGTGTTGAAATACGTCTTGTAGGTACAGGTGCATGGGAAGAGGTGGACTCGGAAGCATGTTGTTTCTGAAGGATTACTAGGCCAATAAGTCTGAGACAACTCAAGGCAGTCACAAAACAGGTCTTTGCTGATGAAGATTTAGTTTATTTCTGTTTTAACTGGACACACTGGGCTTCTTCAGTCAACTTTCACCACACTGTATATTTTGGTGACAAACCAAAAGCATGCAAAGAAGCCAATTGTTCCTAGAAAAGAAATAAACACAAATTCATTACTTTACCCCACAAATACCCACATGTAAAATCACCGGTTCTTTTAAAAAGAACAAAACGTTTAAACTCTTGTGGGACAGGAATATAGTACAGCTCTGTGAGCTGTTTTGAAGAATATAAAACCGCTTAAACTCCTTACAAAAACATTTAGAATTTCTTATAAGATTATCAAAATTTTCTACAATACACATTATCCACCCTTACCCCCCCCCCCCCTTTTTTTTGAGACAAGATTTCTCTGTGCAGCCCTGGCTATCCTGGAACTCACTCTGTAGACCAGGCTGGCCTCCAACTCAGAGACCAGTCTGCCTCTCCCTCTTGAGTGCTAGGATTAAGGGCATGCGCCACCACTGTTTGGCTCTTTTCTCTTACAGCATCACTGAGTTAAAAAATGAAAAGCATGTCTCACTGTGGTTCCCATTTAAGAATTTTTTTTTTAAATCACAAAATGGAACTGCTACCATTCTCTGCCAGACAGACAGGATAATTAGATGGATATTTCAAAGAATAGTTAGGAATTAGTAATATTCAATGTGTTGTAGTAAGAGAACCCTGAAGTTTCTACAATCTATGCACATGATGTAAGTAGGGTAAGAATAAAGATGCTCAGCAGAGAAGCAGGCAGCGCACAGCCCTCGGCTGTAACACGGTGCATGTTAGGGTTAGACATGTCAAAGGAAGTCAACCACATGTCTAAGCCCACTGTTTCTTTTGTTATTGGAAATGGGCTTGAACACAGCCTCTCAAATAAGCAAGCACTGACTCTGCCACTCAGCTGCACCCTCAGCTACACACGCATGCACGCACAGCCTTTTTTTTTCCTAACAGTCTTGCTAAGTTATCCAGAACTCTTAAGTAGATAGGATTATAGGCCTGCACCACTACTCTACTCCAAATCCATTTCCTGACCATGTTAAAGAGATGTCTCTATTGGTCTGCTACACAGAAAAACATGTGCCTTCCCTTCGTCAGCCTAGCAAACCTCAATGGAGTCTTGTTGGAAGTGTGGCGAAACCCGATCTACTTTGTCTATTATGACCGTGTAGATGGGGTGTTTAATGTAGAGAGCCGAGTAAGGTTCTTCCTTCCTCACTGGTTCTGAGGATCAGACTTAGGCTGTCAGGTTTGAGTCCAAGGGTTTCTACCCTGAGGTACCTCACCAGCCACAACAAAAGCTCTGTGACTATATAGCAATGGTTCTAAAGCTGTGACTTGTGACCCCTTTGGGTCATGTATGAGATATCCTATCTATCAGATATTTACATATGATTCATAACAGGAGCAAAATTAGTTATGAAGTAGCTATGAAATACTTTTATGGTTGAGGATCACCATAATATGGACTGTATTAAAGGGTCACAGCATTAGGAAAGTTGAGAAGCACTGCTACGTGGAATCAGGCAGTTGAATGTGGCAGTATGAAAAATTTGGAAACAGTAATGTGTAACGAGCAACGATTACTTCAGGATCGACTCGTGATGAATCTGAGCTGTCCAGCAGCACTCATCTGTGCTGTACCACACTCTCTGCAGCCCTGAACACAGAGCATGCTCACAGCATCACACATGCCACATACCACCAGTTAGCACTGTCTCAGATTCCAGACTGCAGCACACTCATCAATTACAGTGCCTTTAATGTATATAGCAGTTATTTGTTTGTGAAAAACAAAGACCTTAACTCTTTCCTAACCATTATTCTTATCATATATTATGTAAGTGGATCTTAGGATTATAGCATGTTAGACAAACAAAGCACATCTAGTCATTAATCAAATTTTCTTTAAAGATTTCATTTTTATTATTTTTAAAATCATGTATTTGTGCATGGGCATGTATAGATGCCCTATGACCCTGGGGAAGTCAGAGCTACAACTGCAGGTGGTTAGGAGTCACCTAACATGGGTCCCAGGATCTAAACTCAGGTCTTCTCAAGAGTAATACATGCTTTTTAACCACAGAGCAATCTCTCTGGTCTCTGCAAAGTTGTTTAATCTTTAATATATGGTTAAATTATATACCAAACAATTATTTTAAAATAATGTTCTTTACTATTAATCAGCAAGTATTTAATTTGTATACCTATTTTAAAGCTGTAAACCAGGAGGCATGGAAATATTCTCAGTGGAAAAGCTTAAACCACACTTGCACTTAGTGAGCATCAACTCAGACTCTGCTCTACAGGAGCATGTATTACACTGCAAACCTCCCCTCACATTGTAAACCTGTTTAACAAACTATTTTCCTTAGGAAATGCCTAACATGTAGGGTACAGACCCATACATACAAGGACCCATACACCTCTGTGAGCAGCTTCTGCTTAATGTCTCACCTAGTTTTCTTCATTATTCTAAATGTAATATACAAAAAAAGTACTCAAGACTTTCTAAATCTATACACAGTACTGGGACAGATCTGAGAGGTTATTAATTGATATATTCATCCTTATACTGGACATGTGTTGAGGACTGGTTATGTGTGGGCTGTGTGTTGGTGGATCAGGAAAAGGCTCGAGAGAGGCCAGGCCAAATGGTGTCACAGACCAAATGGTGACAACAGAAGCATTGCTCACTGCCCTGGAGCCTACAGAGCACAGCGCCCACCCCATTCTGAGAAGGACCTTTCCTTAGACTACAGGAGGTATTTCTGTTGTGGAAACAGACTGGCTTTAAATAAAAAAGGTTTGGTTTGGAATTCTCAAGCACACATAGGCTCAGCTCATTTGCTGCTTTTTTTGAGTGCACACCCGTGCCCTTAACCAGACCCCTTCTTACAAAGCAAAGCTCCTGAAGACACAGAAAGCACTGCTGCTCTACAGGTCGCAGCAGCCTCGGGGGCTGGGATCTAAATCTATCACAGGGCACCAAGACACACATCTAAGCTGTCCCGATGACCTGTGACCTTGATTCCGTTTTTTTTTTTTTTTTTTCATTTTCACTTTCCTAAGCTGCAACTACATGTGGACATGCCAAATAATGCTAAGCTGGGCTGATGACTCAGTAAGTCAGGTAGCAGAAACACTTATACAGAGAAATACATTTACAGAGAACTTATTGGAAACCATTCACATCTTACCTGTAAAAAGGAAGAAGATCAAAACCATTATCATAGTGTAGCCGAAGTACAGGATTGTGCTTGCTGTTCCCGTGATCTGCAGTTTCGAAAAGAAGTAGTGTACGGCGTATATTAGGAAGTAAACGGCAGTGAAGCCGCTGGTGAGGAAGGAGCGCCACTGCCAATGGTAATCCTAGTGGGGAAGGACACAGCAAGAATTACTTCCTGGTGTCAGACAACATGGAGCCGAGCAGTCATAAGGCACGTAGTAGTCACTAGAAGCCCCAACTTAACTTCTACCCCAGTTCCAGGCGGTGGCCACTGAACTCTGCGTATTTCCCATGTCATTAAAGGTGCTGACAGCATGCTTTTATTTGTTGCACAGCTATGTAAAATCTGCCTAAACATCTGTGAGAAAATATTCGATAGTTTATGCTTAATAAGGGATCAGACTATACTTGAAAGGTTATGATTCTGAAGGAAAAGCAATGTACAAAACCCTTTGATGGTTCAAGATTAATATCTTATTAAAGTTCAGTCAAGTCTACATGACAGCAATTTTCGATCAGGGCCTAGCTGAAGTTTACTTCCAATTATGACTCATAATTTCAACAAGGTAGGTGCTTAAGACACAGCTCTTCCTGCATTTTACATGAAGTAGTTTTTAGCACAGCACAACATCTTTTTTTTTGAAAAAAGAAAACTTCCCAATCTCTGCTACAATGTGGGAATATGTGAGAAAAATACTATACTTTAAAAAGCAAACAGCTGAGTACATCTATAATCCTGACACTTAGGAGCCTAAGACCAGCTTGACTACGTGGTGCATCCAGGCTGGCCTGGGCTGCAGTGAGATAATGTCAAAAAGCCAAAAGCAAAACCACCATAAACAGAACAAGCAAAACAAGATCAGGAAAAAACCCATACATAAACAAAATGAGATCAGGAAAAAAACATACATAAATAAAACCCTCCTGAAGCTAGCTGATGAGCCTATCCATGTTTTAGAGAATTAACACGTACACACAGAACCAGGCAAGGGCAAGAGTGCACATGTGTGTGTGGTGCTGACAACTAAATCCAGCCAGAGCTTCCACATACTAGGTGTGAGACTCCAGCCCAGCTGTGTTTCTATATACCAACCATGGACAAACTCAAAAAGGACACAAAAATACCTAGGATATTTTTTTACCAATGATCTGAAACATTTACATGCCAAAAGTGTAAACATCGAGACAAATGACAGAAACCTATAGACAGAGAAGGCATATTTTTGTCTGTAAGCCAGAAAACTTAACAATTAAAATGCCAGCACTCTCCAGGACAACCTGGACCCATGCAGACACTAACAACAGCATAGAAAGGTCCAGGGGCTCAGCTCGCACAGTGCTAGCTGCACAAGCACAGGCTGAGTTCTAGTCCTCAGAGCTCACGGGCTAGCCTTGTCCAAGGATTAGGTTGGAGAGTGAGAGAAGACATGAACATGTATCTGCAAACATCAGGTGCACTAACCTGGAGAACTAACAGCTTCTCTGGGAAGGAAATCAGGAAAGTGAGAAGTACTACTGTACGGAGGCCACTATCAGAAAAAAAGGCCTCTCGTCCAGAACACACACAAGACAACTAGTCCAATTTAAAAATAGTCAGGACTGAACAGTTACCAAAGACAAAGCGTTCCTATTTAAAATGCTCAACACCTTCAGTCACTAAACACACGAATCAAAATGAGACAGCACTACATGCCCACTACACAGCCTCAGCAAGGAGCCAAGGAGCCAGAGAAGTAAGAGCTGATGAAGATTTAGAGAACAGAAAAGTGTACATTGCTGGTGGAAACACAAAATGCAGCCCCCAGGACTTGAAGCAAAGAAATCAAAAGCAATCCAAAAGAACACTCAAAAGGAACCAAGATTCATTTAAACACTTGGTAGGTATTCACAACAGCATTATTTATAACAGCCAAGGGTAGAAAAGACTCACATGCCTTCCAGTGGATAAATGTACGCACAAATATCACACACACACACCAGAAAGTTATCCCATCACAAAAGCACTGAAATATGCTAGAGTACAACCCTTAAAAGTATATCCTATGCTGATTACTATTGCTGTTGTTGTCATTATTATTATTAATTCATTTTTTTTTCAAGACAAGGTTTCTCTGTGTAACCCTGGCTGTCCTGGAACTCACTCTGTAGACCAGGCTGGCCTCGAGCTCAGAAATCCACCTGCCTCTGCCTCGCAAGTGCTGGGATTATTATTTTTTTAAATTCATGTATTATTGTGTATGTCTGGTTGTGTGTGGGGGGTCTGGATGTGCTAAAGCACATGTGGAGAGATGAGAGGAAAATGTGTGGAGTGGGTTTTCATTTCCTACACAAGTAATGACTGGTATTTAAGGGACTGAACTCAAGTCATCAGGCACTTTTTCTGGCTGAGCCACCTCTATGGCTCCAAAATCTTTTTTCTGCTCACTATGTAGCTCAGGCTGGCTTTCATGGCTTTCCTGACTCCTGACTCAGCCTCCGAGTTCTGGGATCATAGACACATATTACCATGCTCTCCTCTCTTTTAAAGACAGAAAGCAGACTAAGGCTTGCCAGGGTCAGAAGGAAACAGTCACTATTTATGGGGTTTCTGTGTGAGCAGAGAGTGAAATCATTTCAGAATCAGACAAGAGGGTTGCACAAAACATGCTAACAGTCATTTTTTTTGAACTTTAAAAATGTAAATTTAACTTAAATGCAAAATAAGACTAAACCCCAAAAGCAAACAACAGCAGCAAAAACAAAATCCCCAAAACACAGCAGAAAACCAACTCAGTCTACAGATGTTGTCTGTAGAGATGGGAGAATAGACCTGATGGCCCGGCAGGCCCGCGGCTGTGAGCTGCACAGGCCAACACCTGCAGCCCTTCATAGTTCTTGAGCTTTGTACATGACATGGAGTTGCAATGTCAAAAGGCTGGACACTCGAGACCTTACCAATCATTCTATCTCTGGTACAGTGATGTTACCATTGTGTCATAGCCATAAACTATAACTCACTGCAACTCAATCATTGAAACTTTTCAATGAACTCTGTTTATCTTTTTTAGAGATATTTAGTGTGTGTGTGTGTGTGTGTGTGCGCGTGTGCCTACCTGTCTGAATCTGTATCACCTACGTGCAGGTGCCTAAGGAGGCCAGAGAGGACATAGCATCCCACCAAGCCATCTCTCCAGTCCCCAACTATTTTTACCAATTTTTTTAGACCCTAGAAATACCTGTAAGAATATTAATTTCAAATCAGTCATAAAAAGCAGTGAGAATCAGTACAAGAAATTAACATTCTCAAATCTTTACTGATAATCTTTAAATAAATACAAGGAACCTTGATTCAATCCTAAAGAAGTCGTCTTTTGGAACGGGACGAGGTGCTTGGGGTGGAGTGGGAGCAATGACTAGAATGTACACAAATAAAGTCATTTTAAAAAAGTCTTTTGAGCCGGGCAGTGGTGGCACACGCCTTTAATCCCAGTGCTTGGGAGGCAGAGGCAGGCCTGGTCTACAGAGTGAGTTCCAGGATAGCCAGGGCTACACAGAGAAACCCTGTCTTGAAAAATGAAAATAATTAAAAAAAAAAAAAAAAAAAGTCTTTTGATTTGTGAATAGAAGTCAATTACTTTGATAATAAACATATATGTAGAAAAATTATCTCAACAAATATTCAAGCTGAAATATGCCAGTTATAATACTACCTATAAATTAACACTGAATACTGCTAACACGTACCTCCGCACACAGGTGAAAATAGCAAAGAAGTATAGTTGCTTCTGAACATGTAATAACCAAAATGATGAACACCAGAAACAGGAAGCCAAACATGTAATACATCTGGTGTGACCTGGAATCAAACATGTCAGGACACAACGATATGAATATTTTGACACAATAAATGACATATTGTTCATTCTGCTTTCAACTAGGAAGGGTTTTCCTTTTTTTCCTCAACAAATCAAACAAGGTAATTTTTTTATGATTAAGAGGGCTGAAACAAGGAAGGATATGGTGGAGATGCCGTCGCATTTTAGCCTCCTATTCAGGATAGACCCTGAAACTACTATTCAGGAAAACTCTATGTATCCCTGGCTGGCCTGGAACTTGCTCTGTAAGTCAGACTGGGCTTGAACCCAGAGATCCTCTGCCTCTGCCTCCCAGATGGTGAGAGTAAAGTACTTCACCACACGGTGAAGAATTATTGCAGTCTGAGCCTCTCTGCTGTATTGTGTTTAAGGTACGTAAATACTAGTTTACCTGCTAGTGAGTCAGAAATGTCTGATAAAAACACAATGGGAAGCCATTTAAACCAGGAAAGAGACCACATTAGTGCATAAGGTTTTAGAATTTGGAAAACAACTACAGTAACTGGGGAAGAAAGATATTCTAAACATTTACAAAGCTCATATTTATTCCAAGTTCATGCTACCTCAGATCTTGGCACAACTGTAGTACATGTCCATATGATTAAAGGTGATTACAGTACACTACCCTACCTTAAACACAATATAGTAGAGAGGCTCAAACTACATGGTGTGGTGGCACGTGCTTTACTCTGACCATCTGGGAGGCAGAGGCAGAGGATCTCTGAGTTCAAGCCCAGCCTGGATTACAGAGCAAGTTCCAGGCCAGCCAGGGATACATGGAGAAGCACTGCTTCAAAAAAGACTTTCACACCGGAATGAGAGACAGTGAGGCGCTGGGCGATCGTATGAACCTTCCAGGTCATGGAAATCAGCCTTCTTTTCAACCTCTAACCTCCTCCTCCCATGAGCTATCAGCTGTTATCTCTGCAGCAGTGCAGAGAGAACATGGGCAGGCAAAAATCACTCGACCTCCAAACACTCACTTTCTTCTCTGGAAGATGAGGACAGAATCCTGAGAGTTATAAAAGACTTAACAACAACAAGAAATAACGCCTTCAATAGTGCTAGCTATTACTACCCTACTTTTCCCAAGAGTTAACCTGATGTTTTGTTATTAGAGAACTGTTTACATCTGTAACTTATAAAACTCAACAGCAGCTCTACACACAATGGTAATGAGGGTAAGAGGACTTTGTCCTCAGCTTACCAAATGCTATTCAGAATGAAGAAAAGCTGTATAAAGATGCAGCCGAAAGGCAAAATCCCCCCCATGATGATACCAGGCAAAGGCTTTGTGTAGAACGACTGCTCAGGAATCTGGCGAGGAATCTGATTGGTTCGAACTGGGTGTTCAATCGCCTTCAGCCAGAAGAGGGGAGAAAAAGGATTTATAATTAAATAGCTGTTAAAAATATTCTGCATAGTTTTTCTTTTTTCTTAGTTTCTATATTAATAATAACTGGATTGGACACTGAAAGTTTACTTAAGTCATCAAGTTGAAATATGTCATTGGAAGCAATGAATCAGACATTGCTAGGTACAATACTTGGCCAGCCTTCTGGAGCAGGCCAAAGCTTTCTCCAGTAGTCATCTACTGACTAATGCTTTACACAAAGCAAGAAAGAGAGGGGACATAGTGTGGCAGTAACAAGGCAAACTCTAGATTTTCATTTTAATTATATACTTACTGAAAGATATAACTTGGTCCTACAATTTCTCAATTTTTTTATACTGGGACGTGGGCTTTATCCCACACTAGCCCTCCCCCTTCCAATTCACTGGTTTAAGAACATAAGGAGGAAATACTGCAAACAAGAATAAAAACAAAGAAACCTATTTCAGGTGTGGTGGTGCACACCTGCCCTCAGAATTCTGGAGGTGGAAATGAAGAAAAAAAAAAAAAAAAAAACCTCAGGATATGGAGACTCTGTCTTTAAAAACCCAACATTCCTAACACTATTACTTCACGAACTGGTTTTGAAGCCCCAATCTTAAAGGTAAGTTTATACCTTATGACATTTCTATAGCATCTTTAAGGCAGAATATATTAATTTACTCAGCTAAAACCCACTGAAGTAAGGTAGCACCTACGAACTTACATTCTTCTTAAAACCAAAGTATGCACCAATAAACGTCAAAGGCACGGATATGCAGAACCAGAGGGCCAAGATGGCAACCAGGGTGCCAAAAGGAATGGCTGCTGAAGAGCCCTCTCCCCAGAGGATTAGATTCATGATAAAGAAGTCAGCAAACACAATCCTGAAAGACAGAGCAAACACAGATGAAGCAGGGGTAGTGCCTTATGATTTGTGTCACAGCATTAGTGACGTAGGTAGAGAATAAAAAAGGAGGTAGACTTTCTAAGTCACACGTAACAAACAATTTAAAACTTTACTACAAATTACAAAATTGCTTTTTTGGCTGTTCTGTCCAATTTAAAGTCCACTCAGCAGCTGATGAGAGCTGCCTTTCCGCACACTTTCATCACAGTTGAGCTGTTGTAACTTGCATGTCTATGGACAACTGCAGTAGGCATCGGGCACTTGCTGGCTCTGGTATCACTTCTGCACTTGCTGGCTAGGCCCCCTGCTCATTTGGGCTGCATGTTTTATGCGTTATTTCTATACTCTCCCCACTAATTCCTTGTTAAGCATGGTCTTCCCCTGTGCTTTCACTGAATTTAAGCATCTAAATGTGTGCAGTTATATTTCCACCATGCCTCGGATGAATAGTACTTCCTATGATACTGCCACTCCAATACTGATCAAAGCTTCCAAATATATTTTTTCAGAACAAGGCTGTTATTCATAAAATACATACTGTTTTTCTATGCTGGGGTTCAAACCTACATCTTCACAACTTTGATCCTCAGTGTAGAAAAAAAGCTTCGAGCAATTGCAGCAAGCCACATTCTTTATGAATCTGAGGAGGGCTATGAGAAATGGCTAGAGCAGGACCCGTGCAGGATGGGGTACGATGACCACAAAGTAAGACACCAACAACCCTGACAACGGTTTCCAGATCTGAACATGGGAATTTCAGCAAACCAGTGAAAAACAGTTATCAATGATAGTTTACTCTCCAAATGTGTGCAGAGCAAATGAGAATTGGAGTGCAGACTATTTTCTCAAGGTACTTTCGCTGGGGATGGAAAAAAAATTCACTTGCAGGGAAGATACTCATGGGAAGCTCTTTTTACGAGCTAGGAGAGCTAAGCATATTCCCAGGCAAAAGAAACATTTGCACAAACACATCAGCTGGAACAACAGGAGGTGTCAAGAGATTCGGGATGACTAGAAGGCAAGATACTCAAGGAGGCTGCCAGGACAGTCCTGGAAGGCAGGTCACTTCTTAAGGGAGGGGCATTTGTTTCCAATGCAGGTCTATAAAGATTCTGGTTATTAGCATGCTTCTGTTTTTGGCCTGCCAGAGAACAGCCCCGTCTGTCAGAACCTCGCTGTGTGCTCTTCATTGTTACTGTTTGTACAGTGGCCAGTTCCTAATTCTAAGATTATGGCAGATACTAGATGAGATCAGAAGCACTTCTCAAGAAAGCCAAGGTTGCTTTGATTTGTGGTATTTGTTATGTTTTGGGACATGTCACTATACATAATGGAATATACCAAATTATGGCAATACACCTGGCCTGCCTGGACATCTTTCAGGGAGGAACCTGTGATGAGGTCAAAAGCTTTAATGCAACTTATATGGCAACATGTCAGAAAAATTGTGGGAAACTGAGAAGAACGACGTTCGCCAAGGGAGGTGCTAGCTTTTCTCCCTCACCTAGTACCAAAAGTTACATGATTTCCCATATAAGATACATGGTGTCATTTAGCACATGTGTACTAATATTCATGTTAATAACCCTTTTCAAAGCCTAAATGTTTTCTTAGGTACCTGACTTAGAGATGTAAGGGTCTGAAAAGGTTGGGGGAATAAAGGATGATCATTAAGAATTATCAAGAAATTCACTTACCCAGGACAAAGAAATGATGTCAATAAAACATTTGTTTTCCACTTCTCACCCCCAAAGGCTAAAGAAAAAAAAAAAAACAGGTATAAGCACAGATTTTTCTTTAAAGAGAACCAGGTATCACAGTCCAGATGTTTGTCAGGCAGAATGAGTGGCTCATGAGAAAGTGACCTTCACACAAACTCAATGGTGCCCGTTATTAAATGGCTTACAGTGCATGGGCAGGTCCACTATTAAAGACTGCAGTGTCTTATGGGGGTGGAGAGACATTAGTAGGAGAAGATTTAGGAGGGAGTAATATGAGTGGAGAGAGAGGTATAAATGAGCGGAGTCACTTCAGGAACCAAATGAAAGCCTCTGTGGCCAAAAATAAGGCTGGTATGACAGGTAGACCAACTGTATCTCAGGTACCAAAATACAAATGGCCACCCTGATCCCATGTCCTACAGGAAAGAGTACAACAAGAAGAGTAAGAAAGAACTGGGGACAGTGGAACCCTGAACCCCAACCACCCCCATAAACAGGGCCTGAGGGAATCAAGTCTAGCCAATATTCCTACTATCTTAAAGTCGCCTGGGCACTTTCCAGTGCTTCACTTCAAATACTGTTCCTATCAGCAGACCACAGGGAACTAAAAATAGGCCTTCAGCATTCCTAAGGGCCAACTGCTATTCTTTGACCTTATCACACTAAGTCCTAGATACCAACTACACCTGTGGCTCCTACCCTGTACTCTCTAAGAGTAAGAGCGGAAGACATAGGGCTGGAGAGGTGGCCCAGTGTTTAAGAGCACTGACTGCTCTTCCAAGGGCCCTGAGTTCAATTCCCAGCAACCACATGGTGGCTCACAAACATCTGTAATAGGATCTGATGCCCTCTTCTGGTGTATCTGAAGAGAACAACAGTGTACTCCCATACATAAAACAAATCTTTAAAAAAAGAGTAGACACATTAACAAATGACACAACACATTACTTCCTTCAGGGATCCCCAAACAGTGACATTTTTGTTTAGTTTATGAATGTTAAACAGATATGCTACTTTGCTTAACCCAAAAAGCTAAAGCTTTAAGAGCTAAAGGGGAAGAGGACAGCAAATTGGCAGCATCACAACCTTTCATGCTACTGCCAAAGCATCTTGAGATAAATTCAGAACAGTCACCCATGCAACAAAGAAACACTCTTCAGGCTTGTCTCGAGACCTCGTGATAGCCGTCCAGAGAGTGCCTGCGTGTGCCCTTCATCCACCCCAGTTCAGAGCCACATTGGTGACACTCAATTCCAATCACTATGGCTTTTACTTACA
Organism: Montemys delectorum; assembly: GCA_019843815.1. Taxonomy (NCBI): domain Eukaryota; kingdom Metazoa; phylum Chordata; class Mammalia; order Rodentia; family Muridae; genus Montemys; species Montemys delectorum. Next base: position 21,046 of record JADRCD010181564.1, read on the forward strand.
CTTGTAGAATCTGGCAGCAACATAGCCAGCAGGTGTGCCCAGCAGCACCCACAAGACCACAGCACATGTCATCAGGGCTCCGCGATTGGCAGGGGACAAGAATCCCAGACACGCAAAAACTAAGGAGCAAGCATGCAGAGTTATAAATGTTATTACGTGGCTTCTTTTTTGTGAAATGATAGACTACATCATATCAAAGTAATCTTTATTGGGAATCTCTGGAGAGAGGCCAGAAGATTCTGTATCTAGGTAGTTCCTAATAAAATGCTAAAGTAGAACTCAAGAGCTAATTCTGGGCTGAGTCCATTTGGCTCTCTGGTAGCATCATGCTAGCTAAGCCTCTGGCATATTCAGGGACTTATTCTCAGGCCTCCCTTCCTACTTCAGTCTAATATTCTTATACACCCTAGCTCTATCTAAGCTGTTATCTCCCTCACATTAAAATAACAGCAGCAAGTACTACTTGGTCTTCAAAACAAGCCTAGCAACCTGAGTGTAAAGCCTAATGGTATGAATTGTGCTTTCAAACTTACTCAAATGCCGGGCATTTAGAAATGTTATTCCCATTACACAATTATGCAACAATCTTACTAACAGATAGTGACTCCAGCACTGTTCACAGTGGTTCACACTGTATTCCAGCACTGGGGGGCAGGAACAGGGAAACCACTGTGAATTTGAGGGCAAGCTGGTCTACACACTAGGATTTCAAGCTAGCTCAGGGTACAGTCTCCCTGTTTCAAAAAAGTAAAACTAAACAGAAGACTACAAACTCTATTATAGATCTGACCTTTATCCAAACAAGAGCATATGTTCCCTAGAAAAACCTGAAAAGATCTTCTGTGGGTTCTCTCAGTAACAACACTTGCTGCTTTTTACCAGTGGCTGGATCCAACAGGGAAAACCATGGTTTAAAAATAGATACATAATGCAGAAAGTTCATTCATAAACAGTTTCTCTTACAGGAAAGAACAGGGAAAGAAACTGGAGTCAATACAGCCCCAGGGAGGAGTCTCAGAGCGACCTCTAAGGATCTATTTCACTGATAAAACTTTCTGCAATAAAATCCTTTAAGATTCTCAGGTGGCTCAAAGAGACCCTGTAGTTATGCAACATTGCTAGAACAAGAAGCCTTACTTAGTTCCTAAATCTTCTGCATGAGAAAACACTACAGAAACTTCCTGTCCCACTTTTAGTTCCTTATCTTTTCTACCCTGGATGCTACCGATAACATGGACTCTTAGCTGACTGCTCTTTCCTCAGGAGAAGAACAGCCAAATTGGGTGGCACTGGCTCTACATGGGTCTCCAAGGCCCTGCATCTCTGTAGCCCAGTTCTAGCACTACAAAGACTTAGCCTATTGGGTGCTGCATGGAGGGAGATACCCAGTCAGCCTTTGGGGAATCTAACCTGCATCCTAGGCTCTCAGAGTCAAAGCACACAGTATCTAAGAGTCAAAAGGGTTTTTAGCAAAGCTACTTTACATAGGAAAACTCCTTTACAAATACTCTTAGAAAAAGTATTTTCTTCTTAAGCTTCATTTTAAAAACTTACACAGAGTTACAAAAGTCATAATTAAAATTTGTGTTCCAGATCCTAGGAAGACGGACAGCAGCATCCCCTTTCTTGGAGGACGGAATATATCCCCATGAACTAGTTTCCAGCCAAATTCTTCCTGGGCATCTTCCTACAAAAACAAAACGAAACAACAACAACAACAAAAAACCTCAGTCCAACATGTCACAGGTAACATTTTTGTTTACCATTGGATATGCTACCATATATTTTTTTCAATGTTAATGTAAGCATGGAGTCTTAGACAGCTTTCTAGAATCGTTTCTAAAGGAATGTTATGTGCTGAAGTCTACAGTAATTGGAAAACTGCCTACCACACACAAGGCCCTCCCTCTGTAAGATCCTTAGCACTATCAAGACAAAAGAGAGAATGGAGAAACTTTACACAGACAACAGGATTCCTCTGAACTGTGGTAGTAAGCTTGTTTGTACTCCCAGCCCAAAATGCACCTGTCATACATGTATATACTAAATTACTATCTCTACATGGTTGTTTTAATAGACATAATAAACAGAATGATGTGAATCCTCAGTCTCCCGAGTCTCCTCTAGTAGATGAAAACTCTACCTCCCAATTACTCAGTCTCCAAATCCTTGAGCCATCCTTCTGTCATGTTTCAACACTATAACATGGCCACAGGACTCAGATTTCCCTCCATTTCCTTATCAATTCATAACATCTTACTTGGTCCCTGTCTGGTTATACTAAATAATAAGCCTGCTTCTGCCCTGGTTCCCATTAAGCTGATCCTCAGTGTGGCAGCCAGAAAGACCATTGTAGGCAACTGAGTGGCTGGCCCAGAACTCTGGGTCACTCACTGACCCTCTCTGGCTCCTGTAACTGACCAGTCAGCTCAGCCTACATCCTGAACACTGGATTTACCTGTCCACTCCCTTCCATCCTGGGGAGATCTGCAACCCCTTCTGTGTGGGCATGCACACACGCACGAACCCCTTCCAACTTTGCTTCTTTATTCTAATACCATTTTGAAGCTGCTTTTCACTCTGTATTCAGAGTTGGCTTATTGTTGTTAATAAACGTTTACTATTATACTATGTGGATATTTTAGAATTTTAAAAATCAGCTACCTAGTAACTGCTTATAATTGTACAATTTCTTAGCAAATATAACATATTTACTGTTTAAAAAAAAAAAAACCAAACAAACAATAAAATCCATTGTGTTCAGTTTAATTCCAAAAACAAAATGCTGGGTCCAGGTATTTACAACATGAAAGGAGGCCTAGTACTTAAATTGTCCAAAAGTGCCTTCCACAGGGTGGGCGCACTGCTCTGCATTTCCACTGGCCATCTGAAGTGTGCACGCTCTCTCAATCACCCCACACAGGGATAGAGCCAAGTGAATAAACAATTATAATGTGTATTCTCCTTATTAGGAATGATATCAGTTGGATTTTCTAACTAAAAGATAATTTTATTATTAGTGTATGTCAGAGGACAGCTTTCCATATTGATTTGTCAGACATACACACTAAAAGTTCTACTAGATGAGCTACCTCATATTTTGTTATGGACTTCTATTTTTCTTATGTCCTTTGCCCAGTTAACTTTTCTTTCCAGATGAGTACCTACTTTATTCTAACACCACTGATGGGACACTCTCTTTTGTCCATGTTGTACCTTTAAGCTCAATTTAGACTTGCTACACACAGGAAGTGCTTCCTTGCCAATTCTGCCCTCATCTTTCTCTGAACTGTTTTCTACATACTAAGTTAATCTTCTACAAAAATTGCTTCACTAGGGATCTGTTTGTGGCCAAGTGGTTTTGTTCATGACAAATGTATCTCTCAGTTCAATTAAGTACAGACTTCATTTTATTTATTTGTCTACGGATTTTCTGTTTTTCTGGAATAGAAAAGGTCTCACATCTGAAATCTCTGTGGTGTCTAAAGACTAAATGAGATGTTTGCACTCACCGTAGAGTCCATCTGGTTATATCTGGCAATATCTTTATGTAGCGTGCGTAACATAATCATAGCTACCATTCCAGATAAGAAGAGGACAATAACCAAGGAGTTCATTATGCTGTGGGAATAAGCACATCATGATGGAATTGCAGCTTACTCACAGAGCAGCACCAAAAAACTGTTAAAACAGCCCACTCAGGGCCATGCCTTTAACCCCGGCACTCAAGAACACTAGTCACTGTGCTCAGAGTCATTATTCTTATGTGCACATGTGATATTGCAGATTGAGGGTCACCCCGGGCAAGCCCACCAATCTACATAACCACAGCCTCCACAGTTGTATAGTCTAGAACCAGAATGTTTTTTGTGTGATCAACATTACTCAGTTAACTACTGTTTCCAAGCCATGCCAATACATACAGCAAGGCAATAAAGGACTGGCTTGGACCTTCAGGACACATACTGATGGGCAAATTTACATAGTCAATTAGTGAATGTCAAAAAGGTGGTCAGCAAAGTAGGAAAAGGAGAGAGACAGCACAGTGAATGAGCTCTGGAGAGAATAGCAGCAGCTTCCTGAACACTGACAGGAACACCAGCCAGGAATATCCTCAGACGCTCTATCCCATGGTCTCTAAGTCTTTCATCATTCCCTCCCATAATGGAAGTATTTCTAGATTAAGAAACAAACTTAGAAATAGATGGTCTGCCCAGACAAACACCTCTCATGTCTTAAAGCATGGGTTCTCAACCTGTGGTCATGACCCCTTTGATAAGCCCTCATCTCTAAAAACATTTACAATTCATAATCATAGCAAAATTACAGTTACAAAGTAGCAACAAATATAATTTTATAGTTGGGGGTGTCACCACAACATGAAGAATTGTTTTAAAGGGACACTGCATTATGAAGATTGAGAACCACTGGCTTAATCAGGATCTGAGCTCTGGTCTGGGCTGCTGAACACACTGAACAGGACTAGAGGGAGATGAAATACTCACAGGGACAAGGGCAGAGCAAGCGGAAAGCCGAAGGCATACAAACTGCACTCTTACCTAAACCACTGAATATGGGTGTGAGGCATAGACTCCAGAATGTAGTCCCACCTAGATGCCCATCTGATGTTTTGCTCTTCCTGAAGGAGGAAGAAAGAAACTCTGAGCATCTTCTGACAAAGTACACTAAGAACCTGAAAATTCTATTCAATAGGTCACTCTCCTATTCAGTCAAAACCTCTAAATTAACAATAGTACCTGAATTACTAGTAAGAATAAGGTAGTTTCATACTTATTTAAGTCAGGTACAAACCAGAATGAAACTAAGCAGTAAGTTAAGCAAAACAAACAAACAAAAAACCCAACGACAACAAAAAACTCAAACAAACCCAAGAGGCCCGGTAATAGTTACAGCAATACTTACATGTTTGTGGTTTTTTAAAGTTCAGCTCTAAATTATAGCTAGTACAAGTAGATTTTAATACCAAAACTTAGAGCTATATTTAATTTCTTGAGAAAATAACCAAACAGAATGAGTTCTTTTTTACACTGCACCATGGGACAACCAGTAAGACCACAGTTATAATCCTGATACAATGAACAGCTGGTAAATGCCACTTACACTGGGGTCTTAGCTACAGACACATACTGTTTACTGTGGCTGGTCTAGAAATTTAAATACTACACACAGGGACACTAATCATCACAATAATATTAGCTAGTCAAGATAAAACTTTTAACGCAGAGATGGAATATGCCCCACACTTTCGATGATCATGGTTTCTTTCCTAAGCAACTTCTCCACTGACAAAAACAGTTCTTAACATTGTATGAAATCCAACATGAAACTCTCCATTTAAGTTGATACCCTCATGCTGATCGCAAAAAATAATGGTGTTTCCCACGAGCTTCTGGCATGTCTGACATTTCATATCACCACACCGGCTATGCCTATTTCCTGCAGCTTATTTTAAATGTTATCTCTAGGTTGTAATACACATGAAGCACAACTCTTCAAATTACGCATTTTTTCATTTAGACTACGACTTAGTTTTAGGAATTGATTATGTTGTTTGGTTCACTGACAGGCTATTTTAAAGAGCAGCTCATTAAAAGCTTATCTACTTGATAGCCTTGATCATTAGTATTTTTAATTAGGTCAAGTACTACATGTTTAAAATCAATGTCTGAATTATACTAAAGATTAAAAACAAACTCACCTCAAAACTAATAGAGTAAGTGTAGGCAATCCTGATCTCCCCAGAAGCCTTGTTACTTATATCCATGGGGGGCCCAGAGCAGTCTGGTTTCTCTATATGCGTATGTTTGAAGCTGTGGGAAGAAACAGTTTGGCAAGATAATAAAAAAGTTCAGTTTAGAAAATGAGGTAAAATACAGGTCATAAATTTTCTCTATATTTTACAATGCAGATAAACATTAAAATCATTAAAATGACATCATTCAAACCACATTACAAAATTTGTCTCAAATCTGACTGTGTGTGTGTGTGATGGCATGTACATGTATGGAGACTGTGGGACACACTTGGGGAGCCAGGCCTCTCCTTCTATTGTGGGACAAGAGGCTTGAACTGAGGTTTACTTGGAAAATATATTTACAGCAGAGCCATCTCCCTGGTCCTCATGTCACACTCTGTAACATAAATATTTATGTCACAGAAATAACACAATTAGTTACATACTCAGCAAAAAAATCTGAACCACTGCATTTAAAAGAACACTGAAGCCCACTCTTTTAAGATAGGGTCTCGCCACGTTGTTTTTTGTGGACTTCAGGTCTGTACTCATGTGACCCTCCTGCTGGGACTACAGGCATATACCACTGTAACTAGTCAATCTTATGAAAGTAAAGTCCACAGAGAGAGTTTAATTTAATTGTCATCTTAGTACGTCATGTATTTCTTTACCACCAATAATGTGAAATGTAGCATGGCTAATTCAGTGGCAAAAAAAAGTCATGGAAAAAAATACAGCCCACAACCAAAACAGGTTCATTCCTGTCTGTCTGTCTGCCTCCTCCCTCCCTCCTCTCACAACAGCGGTTCTCTATGTAGCTATGGTTGTCCTGGGAGTCACTAAGTAGACTACACTGTCCTGGAACTCAGAGATCTGCCTGCCTCTGTCCTAAGTGCTGGAAACAGCAGGCTCCACCAGGCCTGGCTCAAAACAGGTATTTTCAAGCGAACACCTTGACGACCTCAAAAGACTCCCTTGCAAAGTGGCATGGAGACCCTAAAACGACAGGACCAACAGCCACATGGGTCTCTGAGCAGTAGTGCCACCTGTCCCCGAAAAGATATTCTTTCCACTATAAAGGAGACACTGTGCCAACTACTTTGTGCCTACAATAAACCAGAAGGCTGTGAAAATTCCTGAATGGAAAACAAAGCAAAATGTAGAAAGGCATGTCGATCTGACCACTTCCTATTACAGAAAAATACTACTACCGTTTCTCTGAGCAGCCTGTAAAACCAAACCAAACCAAACCAAACCAACTTCACACACTGTACTCAATCTGCAAATGTCAGGGTTATGATTAAGTAATAAACTACTTAATCTCAAAATACACTTACTCTTTGGACCTAAGTGTTACTTATATTTGTTTATTAGACGTTGTTGAGGTACATAATCTCACTCTTTAGGGCAGGCTAGCTCAGAACACACAATATAACCTAGGCCAGCCTTGTCCTCACTGCAATCCTCTTGCCTTGGCCTCCCCACGTGCTAGGATTCTAAGTATAAGCCACCACACCCGGCTGCAATAGGGTTCTGGTTTTTCTGGTTTTTTGTTTTTTTTTTTTAAACCTAGCTGTATATATTTACCTTTTTGGTTCAAGTTTAGCAGCCACTAATCTTGCTCCCATGGACCCAGTTTCAACAACATGATAATATATCTTGATGTCAACATGATTGAAGATGTAGAAAGTGTCTCTCTCATGGAAATCTGACTGCGAAACAGAACTTAGTTAAAGACATGACACCAACTACAGGACAATCAAGCATAGTGTTTCACAAACTACAATAGTAACAAATAGACACCTAAATTCAGATGGAATTTTAGTTGTTCCCCATTACAATGCTAAGTTTCAAGGCTGAAGTCCTCAGAAGCCAAAATTAATGTTAAGGTTTTAATTTCTACATAAAATTAATAAATATCTGCTTAAAAGATTAATATTTTTCTAGCTTTTACTTAAAATATGTTAAAAAAAAGAAGTTACATTATAAATGTTAAATTGCCCACATTTACGCAAACCTTTTTAAAAACTTGTGAAACTGTTCAGGTTTACAAGCAATAATAACCTAAGCTACTCAAGTGCCTTTGTTCAACTTTCACAAGAGGATTTATGAATTTAAGGGAGATTTATGCTAACTTAGTAGATCACATCCAGTAAGAGAGTAAATCAGGTTGCCTGAGTGTATGGAAACCTTATACTTCTAATATTGGTAATAACAAAAAATACAAAATTAGTGACTATTATATATTGATCTTAGTAACAGTCCCACATTAATGTCTCTTCTAACATTTTCATCATAAAAGCAGGGCTTCAAAGACAAATAGGTTTGATAAAAAGTGTATTCTGAAACTTCTGCAATACCAATTTACAAACTTAGAGATACCCTCCAACGCTCTAGTGTCTACATGCTCTTACTTAAGATTATGTGCCAGCCACCCTCCTGCAGCCCTTCCTGCTCTTAGCAGTTTTCCTACTTTTCCTTAATGCCTTCCTGTCTTCTTTACAGTCAGGTTTACAGATCTAACTTTTTACAGACTGCATTTTAGTTTGTATGGGTAGGCACATGCACGGTAGCTGGAGGACGAGCTCAGGGAGTCAGGCGTCTCCTTTTCCACGTGGGTCCTGGGAACCGAACCCAGGTCATCATGCACGTTTACCCACTAAAACATCTCAGTGACCAGGAGTCTAGCTTTTTTTTTTTAAGTAGAAAAATGCTTTAAGTATTTTTTTAAAAAGATGTGTTTGTTTATTTTTTGTGAGTGCTCTATCTGCATGTATATCCACATGCCAGGAGAAGGCATCTGGATCCCATGACAGATGGTTGTGAGCCACCATGTGGTTGCTGGGAATTGAACTCAGGACTTCTGAAAGAGCAGCCAGTGCTCTTACCTGCTGAGCCATCTCTCCAGCCCCTGAATCTAACTTTTTTTAATTAAAAAAAAATCTTTTAAAAAGACTTATTTTGCATGTCCTTAATCCCAGCACTCAGGAGGGAGAGACAGTTTGAGACCAGCCTGGTCTACACAGAGAGTACCAGGACAGCTAGGGCTGCATGGTTGAGACCCTGTCTCCAAAACTTAAAAAGAATTATTTTTATTTTTCATTATCTGCATGGGTGTATGTCTGTGTAGGAGAAGCAACAGGCATGGGACTCTCTTGAGCTGTAGGGGTTGTAAACCAGCTGGGAATTGCAATATAAGCTGTTAACCTCTGAGTCATGGCTTCAGCCCTTAAAATAAAATGAATTTTAGTGTTGTAAGTATATGTGTGCCTTGAGTACCAGTCCTCTTGCAGGACAGAAGCGCACCAGGTCTCCTGGAACTGGAGTGCTGGGCTTTCGTGAGTGCTGGGACTCAGACTCAGGTCCTGTCCACAGCTCTAAAGAGGAGAACCATCCCTCCAGCACCACAGTGTATGCAGCCTTTGAGTTAGAACAAAGGCTTAGCCCTTAACATAGACCCTACCATAAGAAACTGTAAATCTGACAGGCGGTGGTGGCGCACATCATTAATCCCAGCACTTGGGAGGCAGAGGCAGGTGGATTTCTGAGTTCAAGGCCAGCCTGGTCTACAGAGTGAGTTCCAGGACAGCCAGGGCTACACAGAGAAACCCTGTTTCGAAAAACCACAAAAAAAAAAAAAAAAAAGAAGAAACTTGAACAAAATCTTGAACTGAACCTGAGTGATTTCATTTCTAGAGTTAAATGTGCACATTTAATCTAAGTAATGTACTTGAGAGCATCTAAAATTCATTCTCTGTAATAGTTCTGTTGGAAGACTAAACTCTCCTTCTGAAAAGCAGTGGAAGGTCTACCACACACTTACACTGATAACACAGGCATCTTTTGCATGGCCTTTATCTGTAATGTAACAGCCAATAGGAAATCCAGGGTTACAGAACTTCTGATTGTCTTCAACCTCATAGCACCACGTAACAGGCATGTTATCCACAATCCTGTGCGTGGAGTAAAAGTCAAGTTAGTGATCAGAGTAAACACAGATAAGAGGCACAGCTTAAACCAGTGTCGTCATTCCTTAAGACATAAACATCTCTAAATGCCTTAACATTCCAAAATTCAAAAACGTTTTCATGGAACCCATGATACACTGTAATGAGAATACAGTCAGTAGAGGTTTTGAAACTACAAATGCATGTGGGAAAGAAGACTTAAATTCACCTGCTGCAGCTGTGAATTTAATGGCATCCTCAAGGCACCCGAGTATAATTTTTACCCCCAGCAGAGCCCTTGCCGCTTAAACAGGTGCAAAACAATGTATCTGGTTCCTTAGGAGCTTTTTAGGTCTAATACGGTAGCTCAACAGAAGGCAAAAGAGTTCATCTGCAAGATGAAATTTAACTAGAGAGTGAGCAAAAAAGTGGGAATTATAGTATTTTCTGTTACAACTCATAAATCCAAGTGATTTATAAAAGAAACACTGCTATAAAGCAAGAGAACCAAATCTTTCAAAGTTTATAATGAAAAAACATTAAAAGAATAATGAAGTTTGTGGCACTGTGAAACGACATTACAGTCTGAGCATGTGGTCCCCTATGCTTAGAACACACTGCAGGATACAAAATAAAAAAATTAGCCAAAATATACTAGCTGTATTACACTCATAAGACTACACTCCAGGGCATGTTTTATTTTTTAATTAATGTGTACCCTAGGAAGCAAAATTATGATTCTATATTCACCCAAGGTGTATGTTAATGACCTAATAAAACATGTCTTGTCATATTTAAGTGCTACTTAATAGCACTCTGTGTACAAATTCTAGAATCACCTATACTATTAAGCTGTTTACTATTATACCCAAAAGGCTATAGCATTATAAAATACTAGAAACATTAAAACAATGCTGTATAAATAATTGAAAAGTTTTGTGGGGCGCTAAATAATCAGTCAGTTGCTTTAGACAGAATGAATTATAACCAGTTGAGTGTATACAGGCAACATAAATTGTCTTTGTGCTAGCCAACTATAAAGAAAATGCTACATAAAAATTTCAGAGTGTTAGTTACAATCTAGAAGTTGGGGCAATTAGAGTTTTAAAAACATTTTACTTATTTGTAATTTATTTAATGTCTTGACTCAATAACTATTTCAGGTATTAAAATATACTAAACAGAAAGAGAACCCCTTTGAAATAAATGCAAGAAAATTTAAAGAATACCACTTAAAATTACTGCTTTCATAAATCAGGAAGCAGTATTAAATTTCTAAAAATTCAACCCTAATTCCAATTCACCATAGTGGGTAAGAGTGTGGAAGAAGAATCCAAGGATTAGTGGAAAGACTGGTCCCAACTTTCTACCAGAAAGAACTCCTTCTAGTGTAGAGGGCACTGTCTCCTCTACATTCCAGGACCTCTGTGACAAACACTGCCAGCAATTAAGAAGTTACTTTCCCAATGATTCAGTTATAAACGTTTCTGATTAGACTGAACTAGCCAAAAGTGTAGCAAAACTGAATGAAACTTGGTAATTAAGTCCTCCTGTGTAGTTTTAACACAAGCAGATTTATTTATTTAATGTATGAGTGCTCTGCTGCATATACAGCCACCTGCCTGAAGAGGGCATCATATTCCCCATATGATATCGCCCACATGGTTGCGAACCACCATGTGGTTGCTAGGAATTGAACTCAGGACCTCTGAAAGGGCAGGCAGTGAGTGCTCTTAAGCGTTGACTCATCTCAGCAGCAAGCAGGTTTATACTAATGAGGATTTTGCAGTTTTGAAGACTGTACACCACTCTCCTTTGCTGAGCTGGTAGCAACTGAGATTAAATGTGCTAGCTAAAGTTATCTTCAGAATCCCTTTCTACACTATAAGCTGCCAGAGTTCTCTGTCATTGAACACTGAGTATGAAGACAACTATAGTTAAGTATGATTTTATTTTTAAAACATTATAAAGAACTCAGTAGTACAGTGCTTGCTCAGCACAACTAAGACACTATATCCAGTCTCCAGTAATACATGGACACATGTACTCTCAGATTCAGAATCCTAGATAGAAAGCAGAGGGACAGAGTGCACAGGACAGCTGAATGGAGTTCAGGTACCAGTGTGGGGATCAAAAACAGGATCTAGAATGATGGAGCTGCTCCAGCTATGAGTAAGTCAGTCCCAAAGATCTCTAACCCACTTTTAATGGCCTAAGTAAAAATAAAAATTACTCAACTCAAGTAAGAAAACTATATCCCATTAACCTTTCTCGATAATGAGGATGAGAATTTATTGGCTACAATGTTCTGTAGGAAAAGAAAAACCACCATTCACATTATAAAATTCATACAACCATAAAAACAAATGAAACTAAAAACCACCATTCACATTATAAAATTCATACAACCATAAAAACAAATGAAACTATCTACAAAGGCATCGGGTCTGCAAAAATGCCTAATATGTCCTTAAACAAAACAAGCAAACAGAATAAAGCACACAATAATATGTCAGCTTTTGTATTTTCTAACAATGCCTACCCTTTCACATTCACACAATGCAGAAATCTGAAACATGCATGACAAACAGTGCTGCCCAGGAGGGAGCAGGACAGAATAAATGGCTGGCCATACTAGACGACTCTTATTTGCTATTTAATATTTTTCTGTACCACTTGAGTGTTTCACAAGCTTAATAATTTAGAAAGTAATCATACCTCCCTAAAGCAGCCTGGTACAAAGGAAGGTACTAAGTTCACAGTAAGATTCCATAAGAATTCAGCACTTTTAAAGATCTTTCAAATTCTGAGGGACACATTTTATTTCTGCCAATTCTGCTTAAAGTCAAGTTATGTAGTATAAACCTTGTAAAATAAAAATACAGTCAACTCATTTTCAGTAAACTCACAACTGAGAATCAGTGTTTCCAAAAACAGAGTGGCCTGGGGCCCAGGACTAAAGTCTAGAATTACAAGTCTCCAAAGTCCTGTTCATGATGCAGACATAAAATCATAGTGTTCCCAACTCAATGGCAAAAACTATTACTTAACAGCACTTTTCCAGTTGACTTTTTAAAGCAGTCATTTGTTTGCAAATGCCTTTACAAACTGCTTAGTAAATTTCACTAATGAATACTTCCTAACTTTATAAACTACCTTAAGTTGATTTTCTTATTAACTTATTCTGGCATTAAAATAGGACCTAGACTAACTGCAAAGATTAGCTAAAGATTTCTAGATACCTTCCTGTATGGACACTGCTAAGGAATAAATGCCTCTGTTCTCTCTCCTACCTGCAGCACATGAATAGAACCAAGAGCCTTGCATATGCCAATCAACATTCTCCCACCAAGACTGCACCAAGCACCCTTGTCTCTTCCATTACCTCCAGGACCCAGAGTCTAAACAATCCTAAACACCAACTGGTAAGAAACTTGTTAATGTTGCAACATGGTTACAAAACCTGAAGTACATTCAATTAGTAAGAAGATGTTCTTCCCTGCACCATATAAGTGCCCCACGTTAACTACCCAGGACCAGACAAGCACAGCAGCAGGTCTGAGTACAAGAAGCACCTGACGCAGTCGTCTGCTTTAACACTGCTCTGGCACGAACAGAAGCCTGTTACATTTTTTGTAACCTACAATTTAATCTCTATAGACACTGATCTCTAGAAATTTCATCATCAAAACCCCAACCGCTACCCCTCTGTCTCACCAGTGATGCTGATAGTTCAGCAGCATGCTTTTCTTCAGGAAGTCTAACTTCTGTTTGTCTTCAGCCTTCTCTGTATGGTATGTTTTTGTACACACGAGCTTACAGGTTTCCATCTTATTAAATGTAAACTGTATAAAGAGAAAGCAGAAAGTCCATTAATAATAATTATGTAAAAAGATACAGGTTCTTCCTAAGATAACAGGTTAACTCACCAAGACTGGTGATAAACATCTAAGATGCACCACAGCTCACTCAGTGAGCTGAACCTTCAATTCACTTCTCTACAGAGTCTCCAATTTTTCTTATCCTAAGTTTTTTTTTTTTTGTGTTCTGAAAACTTCAATCTATTCATCTTCTACATGTAAGTGTGATCTAGAAGAAAAAGGCAGAACATTTCCCCATAGTACCTTCTACACTTCTGGAGCCGATGGCTTCTAGTAACAAGGACCTAAGATTTCTGTGCTAGTGTCCAAGTGAACAGGAACCAATCAAGTGCCCCTATTCCCTACTACTCAGCAGTGACCACAATACCACATTTGAATATCTAAAATCAAAGCAAACCTGACCCTTTACTCAAGTTTAAAGACTGCTAATTTTCAGGATTCTATATATAGCAAAGGTAAAATTAAAAACTCCAATTTTGAGTCCAGATACACACACACACACACACACACACACACACACACACACACACACACACAGTTCACATAATACTTTAATAATAGGTTCATGATTATTTACTGGGAGCATTTAAATCATAATTTTAAAAATGCGATTCATGAGGTGGAGAGATGGTTCAGAGGTTAAAAGTAAGAGCACTGTCTGTTTTTCCAGAGGTCCCGAGTTCAATCCTCAGCAACCATGGTGGCTCACAACCATCTGTAATGGGATACAATGACCTTTTCTGGTGTGTCTGAAGGGATCGACAGTATACTCGCATACATTAAATAAATAAATCTTTAAAAAAAATTAAAAATGTGATTCACTGGGCTGAGGAGTGAGGAGTAGAGCACACTGCAGTGTGTGTGGGCATGAGGCTCTGGTTCAACATCCAGTACAAAAGACAAAACAAAACAAAAATATCTTCATATTTTCAGAAGGCTGTGACTTATCAACTATATAAATAAACTATAATAATTTTTAATGAAAAAATAATGTTTTGCTGGGCAGTAGTGGTATGTGCCTTTAATCCCAGGACTCAGGAGGGAGAGGCAGGTGGATCTCCTAGTTCGAGGCTAGCCTGGTCTACACAGTAAATCCCAGGAGAGCCAAGACTACACAGAAAAACCCTGTTTCCAAAAACGAAACAAAAAAAATTATGTTTTGTTTCTAAAGAGTCTACTTGACTTACCATTTTTGATTTGTTTTTGAAACAAGGTCATACTATGCTGCAGTTTGGCCTCAGATTCAGATTCTTCTAGGCCCCAAATGCTGGGATCCCTATAGGTGTGTACTAACAGCTGGCTAGTGGCCTACTTCTGTGTGTTATTTATTAACACCCCTTCACCAACTTAGCTGAGGTGAATGTGTAAGTGCAGCCCACTGCTGCCACCTGTCAGCCAACAGTTTAATTTTTACCACATCACTACCTCCATCTAAAACACAGCAGTGTAGCATTATTTTTAAAAACTGAATAGTAGTAACACAAAAGTACTAGTGTGACAGATGTCCAGCTTAGCGAGGGAGAGAAGGACATTATCTCTGCTAACAACCATCCATTAGCAACTCTATACCTCAATCTAATAGGTGGGAACTAGACTTAGCTGACTCAATTTCTGTGCTCAACTGTAAAGGAAAATTAAAAAACAAAGGAGAAAGTGGGCAGACGTCTTACACATGTGCGCCTCATACATGTGTGTTTCATACGTATGCATCTCAAGAAGCCCACGGGCCAACATCAGACATCCTCTTCTACGGCTCTCCACTTGAGCTCTGAAGCAGGTTGTCAGTGAACCTGGAGCTCACTGACTCACAGCTCCATGGTCTCCATGCTCCCCAACTGGGAATACAGGTACTTGTGGTAATATATCCAGCTTTTGTGTAGGTGCTGAGGTTCAAGTAATTACGCTCATGTCGCAAGCACTTTACCAACTGAACCATCCTCCAGGCCTGGTAACAACTGATTATAGAGCAACAGTTAACATTTCTCTAATGCTCCCATGCTCTACGTACTTTACATTCATCAAGGCTCATGAATTCCACCCAATAAATGGGTACGGTTGGCCTTCTCCATATGTTACAGATTAGAAAAATCAAGGCATTAAAGACACAAACCAAAAAACGCCAGTCAGGATATGACCCCAAAGGGCTGAGCTATAGAAACAATGCTCCTTTCCTTATGTTTGGTTAGAAATTCTGTATTTGAAATCATTGTTGTGGTGTACTTTTTATTTTGATGTGGATGTCCATATATACCACATCCATGCTCAGACGGGCCAGGTGAAAGGAGTTACAGATAGCTGTAAGCTGCCATGTGGGTGCTGGGAATCAACCTGGAGTACTCTTAACTGCTGAGCTATCTTTCCGGCCCTCAGTACTTAAATTTTAATAAAAATCTTATAATGTTACTAGCTAGCAAAGAAACCAACCCTCTCTTGTGACATACAAGTTCAATTTTGTCCTATTTTACTTAACTGTACTGTATTGTGTGGTGTACATACATGCAGAGAGGTGTAGGTATGCCCACGTGCATGTATGTGGTGAGCAGGAGGTGTCTTGTCTTATCACTCTCCATATTATAAAATACACATCTTTAGTTTTATTGTATGTCCACGTGCCAAATGTGTACAAGTACCACAACAGCCAGAAGAGGGCATAAGATGTCCCAAATTTACTCTTCTGCCCTCTCCACTTCTATTGTATCTGTCTCAGGAAATGAAAACCCCAGTCTATATCATATTCCTTAGCCAATTCTTTCGGCTTTACTTTAAAAAAAAAAAAAAATCAAGCTGATTCTAAGAGTCCAAATACATCACAATCTCCCCCCTAAGGTCTAAACCACCATCAAACCCTATCTGGATGGCTGTGAAATATCCTGACTGGGTTTTTCTCCTTATACCTTTCAGTCTGTTCTCAACAACCCTCAACAGTGAGTGACCATGTAAGAGCCGAGCTGATACAACAATCTCTAATGTTGCTCAGATGTGAAAGGTCTAAAGTTTGAGTCACTGCATGGTGCAAGTGCTCTACCACTCAAGTGTGCTTCCTCCTGTAACAGCCAGATACTCTTGCCCTCATCTCCCACCAGTCTCTAGAACTCCCTTGCTCAGGCCGTACTCCTTTATCTCTGTGCTTTGATGAGTCCACATCTGCTGTCTGCCTCGATACCTTCTCTAGGCACTTGTATAGCTTCCTCGATCACTTATTTTTAAGTGAGAATACAAATTCAAATGTCACCTTCTCAGAGAGACTTTTTAACTTACATTTTTAATGTCACCTCCCAGTAAGTCTTATCTAAAATGACAAATTCTCTGCCACATTGTTTTACTTTTGGGAATTCTTTCCTAAGTAACTGAGAGACTGTACTCTTCAGTTATCTCCAGTCTCCTCCTTGCCATCAAAACCAAAGAGCCACAAAGGGCAGGGATTTCTTTTGTCCTGTCCACTGTTATATTCTCCATCCATAACAATGCCTGGGGCACACAATAAGTAGCTAACTCACAAATGTTAACCCAGTGAATGGATGCATCAGTGAGTGAGTGTTTATACGAACATGAGGTTTTTGCGATCCACACAGTCTTAAGCTGCACTTTTCCTGACCTAAACGGATGTCACAGAAGAAGGTGACAAAGCAGCCCTCAGATGGGAATGTCTTCTGCTGCTGGTTATCACTATTCCTTTACTACACACTTAAATAAAGTAAAAATGTCTGAAAATAAAACGCTGAAGAGTCAAAACAAAATTAAAGTATATTGTCTAGCCAAGCAGTGATGGTGCACGCCTTTAATCCTGGCACTTGGGAGGCAGAAGTAAGTGAATCTCTGAGCCCAAGGCCAGCCTGGGTGAGTTCCAAACTCACCTACAAGAAGTGAATTCCAAAATGGCCAGGGCTACATAGAGAAACTCTGTCTTGAAAAAATAAAAAACAAAGGGCTGGAGAGATGGCTCAGTGTTTAAGAGTACTGACTGCTCTTCCAGAGGTTCTGAGTTCAATTCCCAGCAACCACGTGGTGGCTCAAACCATCTGTAATGAGACCTGATGTCCTTTTCTGGAGTGTCTGAAGACAGCTACAATGTACTTACATATAGTAAATAAATAAATCTTAAAAAAAAAAATAAGTAAAATAAAAAAAAAAACAACAAAAAAAGAGGGTGGGTAGGTTATAGCTCATCTTTAAAAATAAATTCAGATTTTTTTTTTTTTTTTTTTTTTTGATTTTTTTGAGACAGGGTTTCTCTATATAGCCCTGGCTGTCCTGGAACTCACTCTGTAGACCAGGCTGGCCTCGAACTCAGAAATCTGCCTGCCTCTGCCTCCCAAGTGCTGAGATTAAAGGCAAAATACAGACTTTCTAATCAAAGCTTCATTCCAAAATAACATAACTCATAAGTTTGAAAAATCATTTATGGCTGGTTTAGAAAGAAAACTCCCGGGGGCAGTGGTGGCGCATGCTTTTAATCCCAGCACTTGGGAGGCAGAGGCAGGCAGATTTCTAAGGTCGAGGCCAGCCTGGTCTACAGAGTGAGTTCCAGGACAGCCAGAGCTATACAGAGAAACCCTGTCTTGAAAAACAAAAACAAAAAAAACAAAAAACAAAACAAAAACAAAAAAACAAAAAAAAAAAGGAAAGGAAACTTAAAAAAAAAAAAAGAAAGAAAGAAAGAAAGAAAGAAAGAAAGAAAACTCCCATCGATGGCTTGATACCATGTTTTCATATGCTGTAGTCTTCAAGAATCTGTTTAAATTGGAAATTGAAGAACTTAACACTTTTGGTCTGGAGGCCAGGATAACCTGGGCCTGCCTTAGAATCCCCACAGACATATGTGCCACCATGCTCTGCTTAACACAGATCTTGACCCTAAGTTTCTGTAGAATGTGAAGAGTGCTGGGTGCTCACCCTTTTCTACTTAAGAGTCCTTCTGCTCGACTCCCAGGACAGGAGACTCAATCTAAAATTCCCAGGACCCAAGGGTCTTACATACGTTTAGAAATGTCCAGAACGGCCTCCTACCACAGACAGGAACTGGTTTTTCCCAGATTACTGTTGTACCAAAAGCTGTCTGTCCCTGGCAGTGTAAGATCCCCGAAGCAGAGATCTGCCTGTCTGCCTGCCTCTGCTGGGATTAAAAGCATGAACCACATGTGCCAGGCTCTTTCCATTTTCTAAAGGCCAGCACTAAGTAAACAGAGACACCATGTTAATATTTGAGTTGTCTGTCTAACTTCATAGATATGCCTGACAACACCATCCACTATAAATGAATGCAATACCATCAAAGTAATCTCTTAACTTAAAACAGAGAATTGCCTGATGTCCTTCAGACAGACACGCTGAATTCTTCCCCAGTAACTGCATTTCCAAAGGTCTTCAACTGTCTTTCAAAATAATTTAAAACTGTTATTTTTTTTAGAGCAGAGAATTACAGATTATTTGAAGAAGACAGATTATGATCTCAAATGAATCTGTAGGGGCTGCAGAGATGGCTCAGTGGTTGACAGCACTGGCTGCTCTTTGAGAGGACCCAGGTTTGGTTCCCAGCACCCACATGGCACCCCACAGCCATCCGTAACCAGTTCCAGAGAACCCAATGCCATTTTCTGGCCCCATAGCCACTGTACAAACATGGTACAGACATATACGTAAGCAAAAACACCCATATACTTAAAGATAAACAAACCATTAAAAAAAACTGTAGTGGATTAAATTTATACAGTGTTTATATCTTTCTGCCCCTGAGGCTTCTTCACAGAATAGGTTCTGAATGGAGCGGGAGTGAGATGGCTACTAGAAAAGATGCAGGTCCAGGGATTAGCTGGATGGATGCTCCATGTAACAAAGTGCCAAGAGGAAGGAAGTGCCTGGTGAAAAGAAGGTCAGGCTGCTAAGGGAAGAAGAATGGGAAGCCAGGAGAGGCAGCTGTGGGCTGAGGAGTACCTGATCGAATGACAGCCATCACAGGAAAAGTTCTAGTAGGGTCAGATGCCTAAGGACGCAGAGAAGGAATAATGCAAAGTGTAGAATACATTAAAATAAGTGTGTGTGTGTGTGTGTGTGTGTGTGTGTGTATACATTAAATAAGTAACAATCTAATTAATTATATCAACTTGTATGTGTGTATAAATCTTCAAGAAATGTTAAAAAAAAACAAGTAGAACTAAGAAGGAAGAGACTTACTTTTCATTTTATAGTCGTCCACACCACTACATTATTTATACAGTTATGTGTTATAATTATAAAATGCCTTAATTTTTCTGAAGGAGGTCTACTACTCTTTGTACAGTAGTAGAGCACATATAAAATGACCAGAGGATTGCTCAATATGGGAGAAGAAGTTTAAAAGATCAAAGGTTAAAAAGGGAGATAATTACGGGAAATGATGAAGTACATATATCGAAGAGAATATTGTACATTGTGTGCAGTTTCATTTAACTGGTGTCCTAAAAAACGTATGTGATGTTTCAAATAAACTCTTTCTGTTTTTGAGGCAGGTCTCGGGTCGTTCAGGCTGGCTTCTGACTCACTAAGCAGCTGAGAATATTCAAGCTTCCTGTCCTCAACCCTAAGCGCTGGCATTACAGGCCTGTGTCACCATGCTTGGTTTTGTGGTGCTGAGGACAGATTCCAGGCCACTGTATACGGTTTAAAAAAAAAAAAAAAAAAAAAAAAAGGCACTGTACCAAATAGGCTATAAGACTCAAAGTAAAATGAAAATTAAAAATCTCTTCAAAATACCAACAGGAAGCCCAGGCAACGTTGCCCTTGGGAATCAAGGAAATATACAAACAATGTTCAGAAAGAGGAGACAGACAAAGAGTAACAGAGATAGCCTTCCATGACTACACAGTAGACAGAAGGCTCCACACTGTGCATCACAACACTAGTGCAGACCTATCAATGATATGCTATCAAGGTCTTTCTACACCAAGGCTTTAAGAAACTACTACTGGGGGTTGGAGACATGGCTCAGTGGTTAAGGGCACTGACTGCTTTCTTAGAGAACCAGGGTTGATTCCCAGAACCAACATGGCAGATCAATCTCCTGTAACTTCAATTCTAAGAGATCTCTATGGGCAACGGGCACACAAGTGGTGCATAGACATACATGCAGAGAAAAAACCCTTACACATTGTCTTAGTCAGGGTTTCTATTCCTGCACAAACATCATGACCAAGAAGCAAGTTGGGGAGGAAAGGGTTTATTCAGCTTACTTCCACATGGCTGTTGATCACCAGAGGAAGTCAGGACTGGAACTCAAGCAGGTCTGAAAGCAGGAGCTGATGCAGAGGCCATGGAGGGATGTTCCTTACTGGCTTGCTTCCCCTGGCTTGCTCAGCCTGCTCTCTTATAGAACCCAAGACTTCCAGCCCAGGGATGGTACCACCTACAAGGGCCCTACCCCCTTGATCACTAATTGAGAAAATGACCCACAGCTGGATCTCATGGAGGCACTTCCCCAACTGAAGCTCCCTTCTCTGCGTCAAGTTGACACACAAAACCAGCCAGTACACACATGAAATAAACTTTAAATATATGCATACATACACATACACATATATATACACATACACACATACCAAGAGATAGGAAGGAAGGGAGGAAGGAAAAAAAGGAAGTTATTCATGGCTGCAAACCAAAGCAATTGTTCTTTACCTGTGAGATCCAAGTTATCTGTGACAGTTCTCAAACAAGAGCAAAAAGGAAACCTCCAAAGCTATGAGTAAGACATTTTTAATTAACACCAAATACAAACCTTATACGGTGAGGGTTCAATTCTTTCCCCAAATAATACTTGACCAAGATTTTCAGATGGGCGTTTTCCTTCTGATGCTTGGCAAAAATCAAACCTGCAGAGAGAACATTAACATTTAGACAGAGAAAAAACAGTGAGGTAAGAACCACTGGCCAATCTTGAAAGATTCCTTTTTTTGGCAGCTCTTTAAATGAGGAATATGCTTATATTTAAGTCTCAAGCAGCACAGTTCCCACCAGAACCAGAAATATTCTACATTCTATATATAAGCCTTTTAAAAATCTGCACATTCTATCTTATTCTTGTGAAGTTTAATTATATATTATATGGCATATTATAATATATATCATGTAACTACATATTATCATATACCTGTATATAAAATATATAATCATATAACTATATATAACATATACTATATATGTTATAACATATCTTTATTCTTCAGGCTTTTTTTTTTTCAGGATTAATTTTTTGTTGTAACTTCTTAATTCAAATCTTTCCATAGGGTAACATTTCCAGAAGATGTATCAATCTTATACCTGCCTCATCCAGATATGGCGCCCACCCATTCTTTCACTGAGAACTCAGATGGACGGAAAAGCACCTCAGAATCCTACGATTCTCTTCTATAATTTTTGTGTATTACAAGTTAGCTTTAGTGAAATTTGGTTTCATTATGACCACTCAACTCTTTTGTCACAGAAAATTATAGGGCATTCATTAAGAAATAACATGGAGAGTATGTGAGTATAATGGCTACAGGATAATGAGATTTTTAAGAGGAAGGTGAATTTCAAAAATTATAAAACACTCCCAAACATGGATCAGATCCAGAATTTTCTAACATGATCAAAGATTCGAGTAGACATGAATCTTACCAAAGCCCTGTATTAGCCGAGTTAGGCTGACAACTCGGGGCTTTTGTACTCCTTTCTTATAGATACTTAGGCAGAGAGTTTCTTATGGGGTAATATCTTTTGTATATACTTTTTTGTATAGCAAACATTTCCCTTTAAAATTCTCTGAGCTATGGAGAAATAAATCAACTAGAATCTAGGAACTATGTAACAACTAATATGGAATACAGAAGTTAAATGATTATAGGGTTTGTTTGTTTGTTTGTAGCATACTCCATAACACAGCAAACAACAAAATCCACACCTTGGAAGGCCAAAAGGAATGGCTCAATAGGTAGTGTTTGTTGCAGAGGTTGACCAGCTCAGTGCAGTGAGCCAAGCCATGTGAAGGTGGAAAGAGACCACTGACTCCACAGACACGCCTCATATACGAGACAGTAACAACAAAACCTTTAAAAAGGTGGAAATGCAATGCTTACAAATAAGCAATCAGTAAACAACTGTGTTATACAGAACCCTTACAACGGAACTGCAATGCCTGCACTGATGGGAAAGGTGTGGTGAGGTCACCGTTGAGAAGCACAAGATGCTTATTGCTGTTTAAAAGAAAACTACACAGGATGGTTACACACATTCAAATATTTTGTGTAAAAAAGTGCCTCAGACAAAGTAAAGGTTCTTTCTGGGGACAACACAAAGGACAATTCTTTTAAAATGTATAGAAGAGGCTGGAAAGATGGCTCAGCTTTTTATCTGGACCAGGGTTCAAGTCCCAGTACTCACACGGCAGCTTACAACCATCTTTAACTCCAGTTCCAGGGCATCTGATGCCCTCCTTCTGCCCCAAAGCAAGGTATCTGTGTGGTGACAGACATTTAGGCAGGTAAAACACCCATATACATAAACTTTAAGAAGAACAAAATTACATTTTTATGGTCAGATAAAGGAAAATCATGTTTCTTTGATGTATCTGTTATACTGTAAAGCAACATAAAAAGAAGCGCCTATTTTTTTCCACCACAATTTGCATTTGTATGCACGTGTGCTGATACTCATGGAGGCCTCAAGATGTAGGATCCTCTGCAACTAGAGTTTGGGTCCTCTGAAAGAGCAGCGTGTGCTCTGAACCACTAAGCCATCATGTGGTGCTGAGAACTGAATGTGAGTCCTCTGAAAGAGCAGCCGGTGCTCTGAACCACTAAGCCATCTCTTCAGCCCCAGAACAGCATGTTTTCTCGGAAAGTGTTTCCAAACTGGGTGTGGTGGTGTAGTCCTACAATCCCAACACTTGAGAGACTGAGACAGGAGACTTGCCAAGAGAATGGACCAGGTAGGGCTAAAGTAAGAGCCTGTCTCCATCACCTCTACCCAAATATTCAGGCCCTATGCATTTAGGAAATGAATAAAGTTCTACACACAAAATTCTGATGAGCCACATAAACATTTATATAAAATCAAGCTGGAAAACTTACGCTGTATATTCATAAGGAAGAACAGATTCCACTGAATCAAGCCGGTTAACAAACAATTCTATCTCAGCCTGAAATGAGAAAGCACAGGATTAGGACATAAACCCTGAAGACAGACATAAGTCATGCTTGCAACTGAAGAAAATGCTACATGCTTGAACCATTAAACTATTCTTTAACAAATATGTTCAATTAACAAATTATATATATTTAAAACATTCCTATATAACTTTTACAGATGCAAATGACTCCAATATTACTAATGTTTTTGAAATTCTAAATTTTCTAAAATATTAAATAAGATATTTTAAAAAGCAAATTTATCAACTTGTTTTTAAAAGTCTGATTTCCAAATTCAGTATGTCACTCTACACTACAATAATTTCTACTTTAGGGGATGGAAAGAAGGTAAAGTGGGTGTACTGCTCTTATAGAAGGACAGAGTTCAGTTTCCAGCACCCCTGCTAGTTCAGCACAGCCACCTTTATCTCCAGCTCCAGATTAGATGCTCTCTTTTGGCCTCTCAGAGCGCGCGCGCACACGCGCGCGCGCGCACACACACACACACAAAATACATATCTTATAGAATATTGTCTGTTCCAGGACAACCAAAGCAAGAGAGACCTTATCTTGATAAATAAATACATATTTTTTAAAAAGTTATTTTACTGAGCAGTATTGGCCCACACCTTTAATCTCAGCAATCCAGTGGATCTCTATAAATTCAAGGCTAGCCTGATCTACAATCAACCACACCGGGAGCAGTTGCTTATGTACACTTTTTTTTTTTTTTTTTTGAGACAGGGTTTCTCTGTGTAGCCCTGGCTGTCCTGGAACTCAGAGATCCGCCTGCCTCTGCCTCCCAAGTGCTGGGATTAAATGCGTGCACCACCACCGCCCGGCGCTTATGTACACTCTTAAGGAGCCAAGAGGACCACATGGCCTAACTTTGGAGGGCAGTTGATCCACTTGAGAAAGGCACACTACAACTAGTAACAGAAGACATTTACCAGGATGAGATCAAGTTCAACACGTTTCTCCTTATCTACAGAACAATGGTAATATTTATCTTGCAGGACTATGTTAGACTACTAGTTGCCATTTATAAAGTATTCTGAACAATGCCTAACTGCTAAAATACAGGCAAAAAGATTGATATAACAGGAAGAGTCTAATAAGATTACTGTGTTCATCCACTAAACTCCTGAAGATAGTGTGATCCTTAGTAAGCAGCTTCACAGGCAAACTGTATAATTCTACTTAAGGGGGAAAAAAGCCTTTAATCACAGCACTCAGGAGATAGGGGCAGGTCAAGTAGATCTCTGCAAGTCTGAGGCCAGCCTGGTCTACAAAGTTAGTTCCAGGACAGCCAGGGATACACAAAGAAACCTTGTGTGTGTGTGTGGGGGGGGGGGGGGGGGGGGGGGGGGATGCAGTACTGTCTACAACACTAAAAAAATTATGTAAAAATCTTTTTACATAAAATATTCCACAGACCATTTCAGCTAAAGAGATGACAGGGCATTTCAGCATCACAGAATGTTTGAGTAATTAAAGACAAATATATGCAACCACTGTAAAGGCAAAGCTTCTAGCTAATGACTTACTCAGTCAAAATAATTTCACTACCACTGTTATGAAGACACATCCAAATTCAAATTCTACTAACATCTAGTACAGAAAAGGAGGCGGCTTTCACCTCTACATTTCTCCTGAGGAATGAGTTACTATATTCTATATGACTTTGTATGTTTTCAGTTTCAAAATCTGCAACTCTACGTTGCTATGACACATGCAAGCCTCTTGTTTTGGGCAGCGAAGATACCAAGGCTTAAATCCTAACTCTGACCCAAGCCTGGAGTCTTGGCAGGTTCCTTTCTCCCTTGTTTAGGTTTTCTTATCTGCAGAATGAAAATGATAATTCCAGTTCCTGGCAGTTTGCAGTTTTTGAGGAGCTTCTGCAGTGGCACGTCCAAGGTGAAAGCTAAGTGCTACCTAGTGTGCAACACTGTCCAACAGAACTTTAACGAAAGATGTCCTTCATCTGCATTCTTGGATACAGCATCCTCTCTAGGCCATTGGAAGCTATTGGGCACCTAAATTGTATTAGCCACTTATTCAGCATTGCCAAAAAACTGATTCTTAACTTGTATTTAATTTAAATGGTCACAGGAGGCCAATGGCTCTGAATTGGACAGGAAAGTAATAGAACACCATGCTATGCTGCCTGGTGCCATATAAATAATCTCTCTGTATACTTAACATTTTTACTCCAGTCACTACATCTTTTCTGTTCCAGAAAAAACAACTCATTTTATTAGTCCATCACAGAAGTTGCAAACTTTTCCTATAAAGAGACAGAGTAAATAGTTTAGGTCCTGTGGGGACCCACTGGCTCTATCCTTATAGTGTAAAAGCAGCCTAAACAACTGGTAACTGAGGACATGCCTACAGTCCAGTAAGCTGAACAATTACTGTGGGCTCTAATATAAATAAAAATCAGATCATCCATGTAATCTTCAATCATTACTAAATAATATTATTCTTTCCTCCTCAACTACCTAAAACCAGATAAACCATCTGTATCTTGAGAGCCCTCTAATAAGTCTAAGCAGTGAGCTGGGCTGGACTCCTAGTCTACCTGTAAGACTCATTTTTAGACTGTTAAATGTTCAAGTTCCGGCACCACCATATCCAGCTCTTTATTCCCATGTTATCACCTCTGGTGTCTTTGGAGTAATAACCCTTGAGAACTGAAACACTGTAATCTCTTCAATTACCTATCTTTATCATGCCACCTGGTTTTCTTGGAATTTTACTAAACTCTTATATGTTCTTGACAAATGTGTTATCAAGCAGAACTATAGCAAAATTCAAGGTTCAAACGCCAAAGTGTCCTAGAATTACAGAATGCCAATGTTATTTTTCAGTAGCTTCTTTGTCCCTGTTTATAAATTCTTCAGAACTTGATTTCTCTCCTGTGTGCTAAACCTAAAGCTAAGTGCTCATCCTCAAGTATACATTGTTTCTTTTCAAATATTCTTCCTAAATGTGCCTAAGACCAAATTAATTTATTTAGTCCAGTACTCGTAACAGACTTAATTTTGCTCTCTCCTGTAACTCCTGTTTTTATTTTTGGAACAGGATCCCAAGTAGCCTAGGCTGGACTTGACCTGCCTGTACAGCCAAGGACGATGACCTTGAACTCCCAATCCTCCTGCTCCCCTCCCAGATGCTGGGACGACAGGTGTACAACACCACGCCAGACCTCCCCCATGTAATGTTTTAAAAGCTCCTGAAATTGTATACCTGTTAGGATTACATTTATTACAAATCTAATACCACTAACTGGCTATAACATTTCATATGTTCTCTTGGTTACATTTAACACACTCATAATCACTAGATATCAGTCCTGGGGTCCACAGAAAAAAATATCTACCATCCTACAGCTACCTACTCCCTTAAGCTAGCCCATACCTGTCTTTAAGTTCCAATTTAAAACCTTAGGAATCAAGCTCACTACCTCCTTCCTCTAAAACTGTATTTTTACCCTGAGTTAAGATCTCACTATGGAGCCAAAGCTGACCCAGAACTCCTAATCCCCCTAGAAATACTAGGATCTGCCTCAGAAGTACTAGGATCACAGGTAAGTCTCATACCCCAGGCTTAGAGTTGGTCTTTGACTGGTTCTAACAGCCAGGAAAGCCTCTCTCCTTGAAACCATGCTAGCCTTCTGTTTCTAACTTAGTCATTTAAACCAACTGTTGCCACTCACTGCATCTTAATGTGCTGGTCACTAAGCTTCACACCACTTTTTGTCACAATCTCAAAAATTATTTGTACTTTATTAATTTTTGCTAAGCTTGCATCTGGCATTTCATCTAATTATCAAACCCTCCATTAAGTTTACCTTATCTGTCATCTTCTCCTAACCTAGTAAAAAGGAGCCTAGAATTCTACACGTAGAAAAGATGTTAAGAACGCCTTCAGCAGTATGTGTTAGTTCTGCTTTGTGATACAAAATAACGTAATTATCAACAGCTTTCCATGTCCAAAATGTCCAAAAACTGTATTCCTCACAAATCTTCCACCTGAAAACAAGGTCCATTGTAACATATATAGCACATGCATAAAGAGTTGAGTTCCAGTTCCTAGAACGCACACTGGTGGCACACAGCTGCCTATAAAGCAAGTTTCAGATGATCTGATGCCTCTTCAGTTACCCATGGCACATACTCACACATAAATAAAAAATTAAATCTATCTTCGGCAATTAAATTACCTTAACTGTAAAGACTAGATGAGCCAAGAGTAAGAAAAGAAAATGATATATACAGAAGATGGTCTATAACCGGCATGCAATTATATGTTAAGTAAATCAATATGCATACTGTGTGTTAGCTTACAGAGGCTGGAGGATAAACACAACTATACGGCTAACCCTCAGGGTTTCCAGGGCAGTGGAGCAGCACTGACTGTGCATGCTGGGTCATTGCTGCTGTACAGTCAGTGATCCCACCTTAGCTCCTGAGCTCAAAGCAGGGTTTCTTAAACTTCTCTGCTTGTGACTATAGCTAGGAAAAGTACACAATACTGAGTAATGAGTATAGAAAATAAGTATAGAAGTCAAACATTTAAAACAATTATTTGGTATAATTATGCCAATTACTGAAAATGAAAGCAAATTTGCATACTCATAAGTGGAGGTGCTGGTCATTTTTAATATTAAAAAAAAAAAATCTCCTGGAGGCTGGAGAAACGGCTCAGAGGTTAAGAGCACTGGTTTACAAAGATCTCTAATTTCTTTTTTTTTTTTTAAAACATTATCTATTTTTATTTATATGAGTACACTGTAGCTGTCTTCAGACACACATAAGAATGCATCCGATCCCATTACAGATGGTTGTGAGCCACCATGTAGTTGCTGGGAATTAAACTCAGGACCTCTGGAAGAGCAGCCAGTGCTTTTAACCGCTGAGCCATCTCTCCAGCCCGATCTCTAACTTCTGTTCCAGAGGAATCCAATACCCTCTTTTGGCCTCTTAGGCACTACATGAAATATGTTAGGGGAAGCTACTGAGTCTCTGTGGGGTCTAATTTCCTTTTTAACAAAACAGCAAGCACTATAATGAGTGATGTTTAGGCAATAGGGGTAGGGAGGGGTGAATGTGATGAAAATATATACACAAATGAAAATGTCACGTATATTATATACAAGTATGAAAAGCCTGTTGCGCTCAGGTGTGGTGGCACACATCTTCAATGCCAGTGCTTAGGAGTTTGGAAGGTAGTGCCTGATTTATGACTTAGAGGCTACCTTGTTCTACACAGCTAGCTAGCTTCAGACCAGTCAGGGCTACATCATGAGACCCTGTCTCAAAAAAGAGAAGAAAAGGCCATTGTTAAATATAATTAACATATGCTAATAAAACCCATAAAAGTGTTATGAACCTTTTTTTTTTGAGAAAGAGTCTCATGTGTCCCAAACTGCTCTTCAACTCACTGTTCAGCTGGGGATTACTTTGAACTCCTGATCCTGCCCCTAAAGTGCTGAGATTACACTTGTATGACAAACCTGGCCTAGTATTTGATTTCTTTTATGGTCATCATCATCTGCTCTAATCGTCTTTATCTAAGTGTCTGTACTCGAAGGTTAAATCCATCATCTTCTGAACATATGTCTTCAACAGAGATGGCCAACTCTAAAGTGGGGTGTCTGCAGATGGGCTTACCTCTCACCTCACTTTCAAACTGTCTCTGGCTATGTTAACACAAGCATACACACACACACACACACACACACACACACACACACACAAATCCTGAACATTAAACATTTTAAGTTATAGGATCTTAAATCACTTAGACAAAGCAGGACTGAGTATAATAATCTCATACTAAGAAATTCGTACGGCAATTTGTGTGCCTCCCAAGACACAAGTCAAGCATGTTGTCTTAGTCAGGGTTTCTATTCCTGCACAAACATCATGACCAAGAAGCAAGTTGGGGAGGAAAGGGTTTACTCAGCTTACTTCCACATGGCTCATGATCACCAGAGGAAGTCAGGACTGGAACTGAAGCAGGTCAGGAAGCAGGAGCTGATGCAGAGGCCATGGCGAGATGCTCCTTGCTGGCTTGCTTCTCCTGGCTTGCTCAGCCTGCTCTCTTATAGAACCCAAGACTTCCAGCCCAGGTATGGCACTACCCCTTTGATCACTAATTGAGAAAATGCCCCACAGCTGGATCTCATGGAGGCATTTCCCCAACTGAAGCTCACTTCTCTGTGATAACTGCAGCTTGTGTCAAGTTCACACACAAAACTAGCCAGTACAATTGACCCCTTGTCAACTTGACACACAAACACATCACTATTAAGCCTCAACCCTTATGTTCTTATTCATCCTCAAGATCTAAAGTCCCACAGTCTTTACATATTAAAAGTTCAATCAATTTAAAATGTCCAATATCTTTTAAAATTCAAAGTCTCTTAACTGTGGGCTAGACTAAAATACATTCTTCCTTCAAGAGGGAAAAATATCAGGGCACAGTCACAATCAAAAGCAAAACCAACTGGGATCCAACTCACGATCTTCTGGGCTCCTCCAAGGGCTTGAGTCACCTCTCCAGCTCTGCCCTTTGTAGCACACATCTTGTCTTCTGGGCTCCAGATGCCTGTACTCCACTGCTGCTGCTGTTTTTGGTGGCCATTCATGGTACTGGCATCACCAAAACACTATCATCCACTGTAACTAGGCTTCACCAATAGCCTCTCATAGGCTCTCTTCATGGTGCCAGGCCTCAACTCCTTTGCATGACCCCTTCAGTCCTGGGCCATCAATTGCAACTGAGGCTGCACCTTCACCAATGGCCTTCCATGGCCTCTCACTGTGCTGAGCCTCAGCTGCTCTTCAAGACCCCTTCGTGCTGTCAAAACCAGTACCACCTGGGTGACTCTTACACATTACCAAGTCCTGCTGCAACACAAGGTACAACCTTGACTATCTCTGGAGGACAGCCTCTTTGTGCTCTCAGAAAACACTTCCCAGAAGATGTCACCTCAATGATGCTGGTCTCTTCTTAATCATCGCTAATTTCCTAGCTCCAGCTAACCAGCATCAATAGTCCCAGTAATGCAAAGTTTTCACTTAAGTAGTTCTGGTATCTTGTTAATCACAGCTGATACTTCAGCCCCAGCTAACCAGAACCACAGAATCTTCACAATCAAAACAACATGGCCCTGATAAGAGTCTTTAATCTTCCCTCTGAAATTTCACAAGCCAGGCCTCCATTTCTGCGCTGTTCTCTCAACATGATCTTCCAAGCTCCCACAGACATTCCACAGAATTCTTAACAAACAGTGGCTCTTCTAGCTCAAAGTTCCAAAGTCCTTCCACAGTCCTCCCCAAAACATGGTCAGGTTGTCACAGGAATACCCCACTATGCTGGTACCAATTTGTCTTAGTCAGGGTTTCTATTCCTGCACAAACATCGTGACCAAGAAGCAAGTTGGGGAGGAAAGGGTTTATTCAGCATACTTCCACATGGCTGTTGATCACCAGAGGAAGCCAGGACTGGAACTGAAGCAGGTCAGGAAGCAGGAGCTGATGCAGAGGCCATGGAGAGATGCTCCTTGCTGGCTTGCTTTTTCCTGGCTTGCTCAGCCTACTCTCTTATAGAACCCAAGACTTCCAGCCCAGGGATGGCACTACCCCTTTGATCACTAATTGAGAAAATGACCCACAGCTGGATCTCATGGAGGCACTTCCCCAACTGAAGCTCCCTTCTCTGTGATAACTCCAGCCTGTGTCAAGTTGACACACAAAACTAGCCAGTACACATGTGAACACAAGGGCTTTGCTTAACCATGATTATCTGGTTCAGTTAATTGATCCCAATGCCAAGGGCTGCTTTGATTTATTAGACCTATGCAAGACCAGCAAATGTTTACCTCAAGAACTCACTTTCAGGAGCTGTGCTGAGAACTGGGTCCCTTTTCTGGTATTATATCTTCAAAATAGAGAGGGAGAGAAAGACAATGTATCCAAGAAGGAAAATGGGACCAAACATTTAAGCTTTCCTATAAAGCACAGATGGCTCTATTCTTGCATAAATAAATTTTCTATTAATCACTGAAAAAATTTTGTATAGCAGGTTTTTTTTTTTATCTAGTTAGAGTTCAGGGGTATGCCTTCTAAATCCTTCACCCAGGAGCGTGTTTTTATTCTGTTAACCAGTCTCAGCTGTGGTCAGACTGTTTCACTGTGGGTTTCCTCCATGAATGGGGAGGCTGGCTTCTTTTCTCTGCTTTCTCTCCATGGCATCCCATCTGCCCCACCTAACACCTACAATGAGGAAATGGCCGAGAGAAGAGACACCGCTCTAGACAAGGGCCGTCATAAAGGGTCTAACATAAAACAGAACAGATACAAAGAGGAAAGCTACAGAGGACCCCACTGCCTAATATTAGAGACATCTACAAAGAGACCGACTTGAGGAAGTCTAATGCAGATAGGATATGAAAAAAGTCTTAGTAGGAAGTTGTTAAATAGGAACCCATGTTACAATAAAAGGTGGGGGTGTTTAATTGCTCACAGGAGGTGATCTATTTATTCAGGACTCTCTCCTCATACTTTTCAAAAATAAAGTTCCAACTTTAGACTGTATCGAAGAACAGAACATACACCTGACCAATGGAGCTGGGTGTGATGGCCTACACTTGTAATCTAGCACTTAGGCTGAGAAAATCAGGAGTTCTAAAATAGCCTCATACACTGGAATGAGGACAACTTGGACAAGACCCTGTCTAAAAACACTCCCAATAAAAAACAAAAACCTGACTATATCAAAATTCTTTATATAGACACAAATTTTTTTCAGCTAACATCAATTCTGGAAGTTTTGGTTCCCAGGAGGCAGAGTGGCAAAGTAGGAAAATGCACATCAGTGAGGAGCCAGAGCTGTGGAGGCCAGGCAGTCCTGGGCTCATCTGCTTCTCAGCTCCGCTCTTACTATCTCTGTGAACTTGAGGCAGTCAAGTCACTACATCACACTGAGCTTCCATTTCCCACTGGTCAGCGGGCCTGAAAGAGGAGCACAGGGAAAAAAATCTTCACTAGGTTCCTCCCTTTGTGGAGACCGAAGTTTCTTCTTCTTTCTTTCTTTTTTAAAAAAAGTAGCCCTGAATGGTCTAGAACATTGCTATGTAGGCAGAACAGGCTAGTTTCAAACTCAGAACTCTGCCTCTCCTCCCAAATGCTCGGTGGGGGTTAAAGCAGTGCCTCTCCATGCCCAGCTGCATATTTAATCTTGATGGCAACAGAGAATGCCTGGTTGCGACAAGGAACCAGAAAACGTACTGAAAAGCCTGCAAGGATTGGGAAACAGGTTATTTAAGGAACCTGGTGTGAGGCCAGCCAGTTCCAACAGAAGCTGGGGTATACTTGTAGGTCTACTATCCTGTGGTGTGTGGTGGACACACACCTGTGACTTTGTTCCATGGTTCTAGTTATACCTTTGGAAGGAAGAACTAGTACTATGTCTACTGTGGTAAAATGAGTCTCCCCAAGGCCAATCCTCAAACATCATCATCTACACTGTTAGGTTTCCAGATGGCAAGAATCCATGCTTTGATTCTAGAGAAAACTATGAAGGTATGAAACTAAATACCAGTTAGTAAGTATTAATCACTTATAAGAAACACAGTTATGTTAACTTTTCTTTTAGTACTTCAAAATCTTTATACTACTTCCAGTCATACAGTGTTAGAGACTCATTTATTCTGCATCTGTTCAGAGCAGCACATAGCTCGCTTGCTTAAATGTGAATCAGTCCATGCTTGAAGGCAACTGCTCCTAAAATAACATACACAATTTACAAAAAGCTTCTAAAAATAACTACCAAGAAAGGAAGGTGACTGAGTAAGCTGTGTTTTCTCATGGTTGCCCAGCTAATGCATTGGAGTCTTGCGGTCTGTCATAAGCCACTAGGGGGTAGAGTTGGTCATTTTTCTTTACAGCACAACAAAGGCAATCTCAAATTTCATCTTCCCCTCCTCCCCACTCCCCTCATATATGTGTGAATATGTATATGCCATATGTGCGTGTGGAGGTCAAAGGATACCTTTTGTGGGTAGGGTCTCTCCATCATGTGGGTCCCAAAGACTGAACTCAGATTGTCAACTTGTTGGCAAGTATCTTTTGTTTTGTTCTGGTTTTTTTTTTTTTGTTTTTGGGTTTTTTTTTTTTTTTTTTTAAGATTTATTTATTATCATGTAAAGTACACTGTAGCTGTCTTTAGACACACCAGAAGAGGGCGTCAGATCTCATTATGGATGGCTGTGAGCCACCATGTGGTTGCTGGGATTTGAACTCAGGACCTTCAGAAGAGCAATCGGTGCTCTTAACTGCTGAGCCATCTCACCAGCCCTTGTTTTGTTTTGTTTTTTGAGACAGGGCCTCTCAAAGTAGACCTGGAGCTCACTCTGCAGACAACACTGTCCTCAAACTGCCTGCCTCTGCCATCCAAGCACTGAGATTAACTGTGTGCACCACCAAGTCCAGCTGGTGGCAAGTATCTTTACCCACTGAACCATCCTGCCAGCCCCAGGAAAGAAAATCTTACTCTTTCCCCTAAGAGTATGATCTCTCAATCTTTCACCCAACTCTTCCATGGAGAGGCTTCTCAAGCTCCATCCAATGTTGGCTGTGGGTCTCTGCATCTCTTTCCACTGGCTGCTGGGTGGAGCAGGAGGACAGCTATGCTAGGCTCCTATCTGCGAGCATAACAAGTATCATTAATAGTGTTAAGGATTGGTTCTTGTCCAAGGGATGGGTCTCAATTTGTGCCAGTCATTGGTTGGCCATTCCCTCTGTCCCTGTACACCTTGTAAACAGAACACACTTTTAGGTATAAGGTTTTGTGGGTGGGTTGCTGTCCTTATCCCACCGTTGGGAGTCCTGCTTGGCCACAGAAAATAGCCACTCCAGGACCCATATCTCCCACTGCTAAGAGTAGAAGAGGATAGGGACTCCACAGGAAGACTAACAGAGTCAACTAACCTGGACCCTTGGGGGCTCCCAGAGATTGACCCACCAACCAAAGAGTAAGCACAGGCTAAAACTAGGCCTCCTGAACATACGTAGTAGATGTGCAGCTTGGTCTTCATATAGGTACCCCAACAACTGGAGTGGGGGTTGCCCGTGAATCTCCAGTCTGCCGGCACCTAATCCTTCAGTGACTTGATGGGTTGGGGGTTCTGGGAAGTGGAGATACCCAGAGGGGCTCCCCCTTCTCAAAAGAGAAAGGAGGGGAGGAATGGAGAGAAGATCTGCATGAGGGAAGATCTGGAAGGAGGAGGAGGGCTGATACTGGAATGTAAAATAAAAAGTTTTAAAAAAGAATATGATCTCTATATTATGCAGTAGAAAAGTATCCAATGTTCTGAAAGCTTATGCTATTTTAGTTCTTAGGTCTGAACTGACATCGAGGAGCCAAATACTTAACAGTTAAAAGCATGAAGGTGAACTGTCACCATTCTTAATCATTTGACACTACAAAGCCA
Source organism: Montemys delectorum (assembly GCA_019843815.1). NCBI lineage: Eukaryota > Metazoa > Chordata > Mammalia > Rodentia > Muridae > Montemys > Montemys delectorum. Next base: position 56,268 of record JADRCD010181564.1, read on the forward strand.
CTCAGTCCAAAACTAACCAGCAAGCAGCAGCTAACTGAAGGAGTCAAAACTTTTATACTAAATGGAGCTGTGCAGAACTACACACTCTGATCAGGGATTCACTCTATTCATACAGCCACATATCCCTAGAGGCTAAAAGAAGTGGCTGCTACAGGAACAGACGCCCTTTATTGTTATGGTCTTTAAAACTAGCAAAATAACACACAGAAGCGGGAAGAAAACCAGACGCCTTCACAGCACTCAAAGTTGTGCATAAAAATGTTTTCAGGAATGGGACTAGAGCTCATTGGTAGATTTGGATATGTGCCCAGCATATCCAAATCCCTGGGTTCAATCTCTAACACTGCAAAAAGTAAAAGGATATCAGGTGTTATCACATAGTTCCTAAATGTACTTCAGCTGGACCTAGTAGCAGCAAATTCCTGTAACTGCAACAGTAGGGAGGCTAAAGCAGAACTATTTTGTACTTGAGTTTAAGACCCCCTAAGACCCCTATCTCAACAACTCAAATACAAGCAACTGGGAAGCAAATATTACTATTAGGATGTGGTTCAAGCAGAGGACCTGAGTTTGGTTCCCAGCACCCAAGCCAGTGAATCACAACCATTGCTGCTAACTCTCGCTCTAGTGGGATCGGAGCCCTGCACTCGTCAGGTTTGTGCATACACACACGCACATACGCAATGACTTAGCAGTTAAGACCACTGGCTTCTCTTCCAGAGGATCCAGGTTCTATCCAGAATCCACATGGCTCTAACAAGTATCTGTAATTCCAGTCCCAAGATACTCAGCATGAATTCCTCTGCACAAACACGATACACAGCACACGTGCACATGAAACACTAATACACAGAAAATAAAATTTACATTTAAGAATATACAAATAGCCAGGCAATGGTGGCACATGCCCTTAATCCCAGCACTTGGGAGGCAGAGGCAGGTGGATTCCTGAGTTCGAGGCCAGCCTGGTCTACAGAGTGAGTTCCAGGACAGCCAGGGCTACACAGAGAAACACTGTCTCCAAAAACAAAACAAACAAACAAAAAAGAATATACAAATAGGAGCTGGAGAGATGGAGAGATGGCTCATTAACAGCCAGAACTGCTCTTCTAAAGGACCTGAGTTCAATTCCCAGCACCTACTATCTGGAACTCCCTGTAACTTCTGACACTTCTGGCCTCTGTGGGTAACCCACACTCATATGCATCTACATAGACACACATAATTAAAAATAAATCTTTAAAAAAGAATGCACAAATAATTCCTGATTATAACAGAGAAATGCTGGAACCAATCTAATGTCCGGCAAGCATAAATGGTTAAGCAAGCCCACAGACAGCAGTGTAAAGAATAAAATATTCCCGTCTCTAACAAACAAAAGAATGGACATATCATGACTACACAGATATTTAAATGGATGCACATGTAATGGTATTATGTTTAAAAAAAAGAGTAAACCACAAAAGTCATTTATGAAGGCTAAGATCATAAATCAGAAGTTATAAGAACATAAATAGGATATTAGGTTCAATGAACTCACAGTTCTGTGTTAGGAAATTCAACATCAAACTTTATTGTGGTTGTGGTTACTGTTTTTGAGCCAAGGTCTCTCTCTACATAGCCCTGTCCTAGAGCAAATTATGTAGACCAGGCTGGTCACAAACAAAAGAGATGAACCTGCCTCTGTCTCTGAGTGCTGGGATTAAAGGTGTGCCCATACACCAAAGGCTTATACAATTTTAAGGAAACAAAATAGTGAAATCATCAGTCAATCCATACAGAGTTAATGTAGGATGAGGATGTAACCGTAAAAGTTAGGACTATGTGGCACTGCATACATTACATTGAGCTACACCTGCTTCATTCTGCACTCAACCAGTACAAGACAGTGTTTCTTCTAAGAAATCCAAAATCTCTTTCAAGGGGAACAGATAAGCAAAGCATGGCCATCCCTGTGCTAGAGGTGGGGAAGAAACGTCTTATGTTCTGCTGTCCCCTGTTCCTGTGCTGAAAAAGTAGACCCTTAGGCCATGGGTCTATGAAGGAAAGCCTTTTAGGGATGACCAAGTCCTGGGTGCAGCGTTCTCATGAATGGGCTAAACAAGATCTCTTGTCCCTTCCACCAAGTGAAGACATACATACATATGGACGAGGAAGGAAATGAATCCTCACCAGACCCTGAATCTGTCTGTGGGCACCTAAAACTTTGATTTCTCAGCCTCCCAAACTGTGAGGTAAATTTCTGTTTGGAAAAGAGGGAAGGGGTGTTTGAAAACAATTACCATCCTGACTGAAGTAATAAAAATTTAAACTGTTTACTAAGCAGAATACCTCCCTACTGAGAGAAAGGGGAAGATGTTTGTCTCCATAACAGCTAGTTAAATTAGAGGAGAGCCTAGAAACAAGGCCCCCTTCCTACTGGCTAACGGAGTAGCTGAGAACAAAGACAAAAATCCAACATCCAGAAATATGATCTGTCTTGCCCATTTCACCCCACACCTATCCAAGTTAAAAACCTCAAAGGACCAGAAACTTCAAAAAGACACTTAAAGACCTGTGAGACAACACAAACCACCTACAAATCCACTCATCTCTAAAGTCTGTGTCCAATTTCACTTCTCTGCTGCTTCCCCACAAGACTCTAATTCACAAACACTTCCTCGTCTATGCTCTCTAGGTATGTGGACCACATCTTTCATAACATCAGATTTTATTAATAACCTTCTGTTCTCCAGTGGCTGACAGAGGAGTCAGGAATGTATTTCTCTAAGAAATTATGAATACAACACAAATTCACTGTTCATTTAAAGACCAAGTACTCGTTTATAAAGGTTGGCTACTGAAATATTTAACAGAAAAATCCAGTGTGCCTGTGGGATCTCACTTTAGGTCTGAACTCTCCAAAAGGAGGCAGAAGTTCCAGCTCTTCCGGGTACCACAGTTAATGGACTGTGAACCTGGGTGAAATCTTACAGACTGGTAGGCTTTACTGAACACTCTGTAACATAATATGTTATAGATACACGTTTGTTTCTTTTTGAAATGGTAGTGACCATGTTACCACCACACAGGATAGCCTACAAACCTAAACAGAAGCTGCAAAATGCTATGAAAACTTTAGTAGCCTCCCTAATACTCCAAAACAACCTCAAAATTCACAACTGCGGTACAGCTGAGAGTCATAAAATAAACACCAGCTTAAAATTTTAGTAAATAAGCCTATTTTACACAGTGTAAACGTTTTCTTAACTATTATTTGAAGTGTTAAAATTAACGGTTTCAGAGAGACCCTCGATCCTCCAAATGGTTAAGTTTTAGTAACTTTAAGAAATAATGGTGTACTGTGATGCTCTACACCTTATAAGCTAAACGCTGCTATCAGCTGGTAAACTGAAAAACGTGTGGGCGGATATCCTACGAAACCAACATTTTCAAGATCGGTTCTTTCTCCCGCTGTATGCTGCTTTTTAAGTGTTTAAAGCCATCGAGGAGAAACTCACTTGGGGGGGTCTCTTAAAATTTTTATAGCAAACAACAACAACAAAAAACATTTAAAGGCCAGGGATTAAGTGTATCTACAACTAGTCTTTATTAACGTAGTTTTAATGAGCGTTAGAATGTGTCACAATCCACAGGTTAAGTAATCAACTAGTATTCTTTAAGTTAGCTATGAAAGTCCTAGAGAGAATAAGCCTTCGTAACCAGGAGCTCCAGTAAAGAGCAATGAAACAGGGCGCTATAAAATTAAGTTACTAGAAGTTGTCCCTGGGCTGGGAGCGCCCCGTGTGGGCAGCAGGTCACACGGTACCTGCGTGCAGGCCAGTCCAAGGGCGCTCCGCAAGCAGCTGGGGTCCGGGCAAGAGGCATCGAGCTGCAGCTGCGAGCCCGGTGCCCGCAGGCCCCCCGCCCGCCACGGCTCGGGAAAGCGACCCCACCCACAGCTACGCCCCCTCCCGCTCCCAGAGCCCGCTGCCACCGCGGGCAGCCCGACAGGTCTCCCCCACCTTGCACTCGTTGCTCTTCTTCTCTTCGGTGCAGAAGTTGACCGGGGCCAGGCCGGGCAGGTAGAAGGCGCTGCCCGGGCGCGGGCCTGGGACCGTCCCTAGCAGGAGCAGCGACAGCAGCAACAACCGCGAGCCTCGCGCTGGCGGCGACGCGGGCGGCCTGGAGCTCATGCCGGCGGCTGTGAAAGGCGGGCGGCCGAGCCGAGGGGACGACGAGGAAGGTGGGAGGGGGGGGCTCGGAGACCACCCCAAGGCCCGAGCGCAGAGAAGGCCCGCCCGCAACGGCTAGTTCCGGTTGCGCTAGGAGACACCGCGGGCCCCGCGACAGAAACCGAAGCGGGCCTTCACGGAGCATGCGCGGCACGGCTTGCACATGCTCAGTGCGGGCGCCGCAAGCGCAGCGGGCTGTTTCCGGGCGGGGCGGAAAGGAGATCCGCGTTCCGGGTTTTCAGCTCTCGGGCTGGGTGACTTCCGCCTGCGCGCTTCCGGCACCCACAGTCGGGTTCCAGGTTCCACCGTGGCGCTCCTCGGGCGCACCTCTTTTCTGCCCTCTGTAACCTCCTCAAGACTGACGAACCAAGTACTTTGCTGATGGAGACTGAGTTGGTCGATGAGGCAGAGCTCAGGGGTTACCTAGTTGGAGCCAGAGTAAGGGAATAAATGGAAAGAACGATTCGTAAATCGTTAAACAGCTCTTAGAGGTCATTTGCAAGAATAATTCCTAAGCATCGGGAATGTTGGGACATTCTTGTGTGGGACAAGTGTGCACATAATAAACATCTTTCAGGAAGCCGAAATGAGATTAAGTGGGAGCAGGTAGTGAATATAAAGTAGCATTGGCACGTTGCAATGAAGATACGGAGGCTTAAAGTAAAGCAGTTATGTCAAGGAAGGCTAGTGCGGCATTATCACTCTTCGACAAGTTGCATAGCTTTTCCCATTTTTGATGGGAAATGGTTATGTCTGTATCCGTTAGTGCGCAAACATTCATGCTCAAGGAGGAAAAAAGTTTAGCATAAAAAGCCCATGTAGTTTTGGACTTCAACCGAATTCCTCTCCAGGGTGCATCATCTTAGAATATAAAACAAACACTAAGAGTCCTGGATGGCTGTGACCCCCAAATTCAAGAAAAGGCAAGTTCAGAAAATAGGTAAATTCAAAAAAGTTTGTAGTCTCATGCTATTAAAATTCTTCTGGGTGCTCACATATCCCCCCCCCCCCCACATACACACACAAAGTTTATTCAATGGCTTTAGCACCTACAAAAAAAGCTACTGACATAACCAAAAAAAGCTAACATCAAAGGTAATTTGATGGCTTTGGAACACTGATCTAGCTTTGTGCCCCTGGGCATGGGTCCATCACAGGAGAAATGAAAGTAGGAAGAGAACAGAAGGATGCTCACCCCCCAAAAAGAGTGGTAAAGATTAAATTCAAAAAAAAAAAAAAGACAAAAAAAAAAAA
>JADRCD010181565.1:1259-13294 GCA_019843815.1 Montemys delectorum
TCCTGCACAGGACACTTTCCTGCAGGGAGGCTGACCAAGAGGCCCTGGTCCTAGCAAATGGGGATTCCTAGGCCTGAAGGGCCCAGGACACTGAGTCACCAGCAGTAGTGTCAGAAGTATCCAGAGTCCTTGTGTCTTCTCTCCCCCTGGGAGGGGGGGGGCAGCTAGGGAGGGTTTTTACTGTGGTGAGCTCTCTCCAACCTTGGTGAAGACCTCAGGTGGTAAAAAAGGACTTTCTCCCTGCCCAAGTGCGGCCCTTCAGATCGCTGGACACAGAGCCCCTGACTTCAGTGCCCACATATTGCTAGGCACACAACCTCAGGGATTGGAACTAACCAGATTTAGGAGTTCCATGTACCCAGGTAGGACCTCCAAGGACCCGATAGGTGGCAAACGCCCTCATACAGGCACAAATCCCGCTGCCCTGTTGAGGACAAGGTAGGTTCATGAGGATGTCAGTGGAAGTGGCTTGTTTTAAACCACAAGGAGAGTTCTAGGGGCAGGGCTTCTAAAAAATAAAAAAATAAATTAAAAAAAATAAAACCAGATGTCAGAGTGCAAGAACGGGGGGGGGGGGGGGGGGGGGAGAGAGAGAGAGAGAGAGAGAGAGAGAGAGAGAGAGAGAGAGAGAGAGAGAGAGAGAGAGAGAGAGAGAGACAGAGACAGAGACAGAGACAGAGACAGAGACAGAGACAGAGGTGTTTGTGAAGGAGAAAAGGGAGGACCTGGCAGAGGTGGGAGGGGCTTCGCCGGAGGATGCTGGCCTGTGGGTGGGGAAGCGAAAGCCTCAAGGATCTGTAGCCCGGAGCCCTAGGAACATAGGAGAGGCGGGAGCAGCCAGGGAGGTAAAGGGAGGACAAGAATGGCTGCTGTTAGGAAAACGCAGAGAGGCAGAACACCCAGACAGCAGGAATCAGTTCATGGTGCGGGACAGGGAGACAGAGAGGAGAGTCCAGGGGGCGGAGCGGGAGCGGCCTTGAAACCACCCTTCGCCTCTAGCGGCTGGTTCTAGCCTCTAGCTGCTGGCTGCGTCACCTGGCTGCTTCCTCTGCCTGCTTCGACTTTCCTCCTTTAGAACAAATTCTTTTCTCGACTGGAAGCATATAGGTGAGATGGTCAGGGGAAGGGCTGCCCCACAGGCTCGGGAGAGCTCTGAGCAATTTAGAAATCTCTCCTAGTTTAGAGATGCACCGCGGGAGCAAAGACAAGAGCACTCTCCGCCCCCAGGAGCCACCTACACCTACAAACATGAAATCCCAACTCCTGTGGTGTTGCTAAAAACAGATGCGGACCCAACCCACCGAGTCTGTCTGCCCATCCTGCCCGGATGTGGAAGGGTATATGGGTTTCTTAAAGGTAGAGATTTTAAGTTAGGCTTTAAAATGTGACTGAGACGATTTAACGCAGATAGTGAGCCTAAGCAAACATCTCATCACACTTTACAAACAAAATGGACGGCAGCGCATAACACTGTAAATGGGGGCAGTAAAGAGGCTTCGGGCTTCTGTGAGTCTTCAGCCTGATGGGGCGTGGCTGCCTCCGGCTTTCCATCCCAGTGGCCAGGCCTCAAAGGAAGAGGGTGGGGCAGGTGTTTGATCTATCCCGACCCTTCCTCTGCCCTTTGGGGCTGTGGTGACAGAGTCGGGACTCCATGGATGGACAGATGGATGGATAAATGGATGGATGAATGGCTAGAGAGATTGATAAATAAGTGGATGGATGGATGGATGGATGGATGGATGGATGGATGGATGGATGGGTAGGTAGGTGGACGGGTAAATGGATGGATGGGTGGAAAGCCTTGTCTCTCTTTGGAGGGGAGTCTGGGGGGGGATGAAATAAATATAGCTCAGAATTCTGCAAGCTCAAATACCACTCTGGAGGCTAAGTGGGTTCTGTGATGACTCATATACACTGAGCCTCAGTTTCCTTGTTTACAAAATGGGAAGATAATTGCTAAACTAGAGTCGGGAAGACCGGGGTAGGACATCATGGGAATACCAGATCTTAGATCAAGGGATGCTCTGTCGGCCATCCGGTACCTCAGGACCCTCAGCTCCCTGACAGGACTCTCTGCTTATGACTACAGAAGCCAATAAGCAGTTCTGAGATTCTCATAGACTCTGGAGATCTAAGGGCCAGGTTTCTCCCAGCAGCATGGTCTACCTGCAACACAAGCATGTGACTATGCAGCCCACACTGAGCTTTTAAAGTGCCTGGCCTTCTCACCTGGGCTCACCATTGCTGCCTGATGTCTGTCAAGACTAGGATCCATGCTGTCTGTGCCTTCCTCTGGTTCCTTACTGTGTCCCAGGTAGAGGAGAATTGTGTAAGTGACTAGAGGGACAGGTAGACGTGGGGATAGAGGCTAGATGGCTGAGTGAGTCAGAGGATGTATGTATGTATGGGTGGGTGGGTGGATGGGTGGGTGGACAGATGGATGGGTGGGTGGGTGGACAGATGGATGGATGAGTGGGTGGACAGATGGATGGGTGGGTGGGTAGAGAGATTGGTGGATAAGTAGGTGGATGGATGGATGAGTGGGTGGACAGATGGGTAGATGGATGAATGGGTAGAAGGATGGATGAACAGATCGATGGATGGATAGATGGTACAGAGATTGATAGATAAGTAAGTGGCTAGATGGGTAGGTAGGTGGATGGATAAATGGATGGATGGGTGAGTGGATGGATGGATGGGTGGGTGGGTGGATAAATGAGTGGGTAGATGGGTGGATGGGTAGAGAGTTAGTAGGTGGATGGATGAATAGAGGGATGGGTGGATGGGTGGATAGAAAGACATTGGTACAGCTGGGAAGTAGTGGCGCATGCCTTTAATCCCAGCACTTGGGAGGCAGAGGCAGGCAGACTTCTGAGTTCGAGGCCAGCCTGGTCTACAGAGTAAGTTCCAGGACAGCCAGGGCTACACAGAGAAACCCTGTCTCGAACAAACCAAAAAAAAAAAAAAAAAGAAAGAAAGACATTGGTACAAAGGGTGCAAGAGTAAGCTTCTGTCTCCTCTCATGGACTGTGCTCATGGCCACCAATGCTGACCTATCTCACACCTTATAAATCTGTGTACATAAACAGGTTCTAACTTCAAGCAGAGAGAAACTTCCTTGAAAAGAAGCTTGTTGGTTCAAAACAATTGCCTCTCTTCAGGAGTGTTCCAAGCATGGAGTGACTAGATCCCCAGGGCCCTAGGGCCTATAGTTCACACTATGTTCTTTCCACAGCCTATTTGCATATGAAGCTTCGTTCCCTGCATCTTTGGCAGACCTGAGAATGCAGAATAATTCCAGGAGCATTTCTCTGGAGGGGGACTGTGGACTGAAACAGAGCGCCCTGTTGCCCAGGTTCTGCGTCTTCATTAACATACACACCAGAAAGCGTTGCTGAAGCCGCAGGATCTAAATGGCAGGAAGACAATCGTCCTGCCGTCAACACACCTCTCTTACCCTGGGTGGCTTTCTAGCATCCTTGATCCGTCTTTCCATCTCCCAACTGTCAGCCCCTCGTTTTAAATGGACATTAAAGTGTTGGCTGAGAGTCCAGGGTGGCCAGGGCTTCTGGATCCATTCTTTGTCCTTTCCACTGAAAACTTCGTTTGATGCAGGAAAACGCCCTCAGGCTGACAGACAGGGGCTTCTAAGGAGGGTGGAGACACTGGGACTGGGGACACCCGGTGCTGCAAACTAGATCACTGGGCTCTGAGCTGGATTGGGGAAGGACTTCTTTCAAGGCAGAGGCGGGATCCTTTCCTTCATGGCGAGTGGGGTGTGACCCAATGAGAGGGGCAGAGCCACCTGGAGATGTGAACCCTTAGCCACACACTTAGTCTCTCTTGTATCCTGTGGCATGAAAACCAAGGTCAAGGTGAACATGGAAGATCATGTCCGCTCCAGTCATAATCAGAGGAGTGCAAATTGGAGACAGAAAACAGGGTAATATTTCCTGCCATCCAACTAGCGGTGGGAAAACGGGAATGGGGCTTGCTTTCCCAAAACTGCAGACTTTGCAATTGCAGAGTGCATCTTTAGGTCCTTGTTGCTCCCGGAAAGCTTGGTTAAGGTGCTGTTCCCCTCTTGCATGCAGACCTGAGCTGAAGGCTTGCAAACTGGTTGGGGCTTGCTTGTTTTAATAAGCCTTCCAGGGGACTCCGACATTCCCTCAAGTTTGAGACCACTGCTGGAGAGGACTTTGGGAACCAGAACTCGAACGTCCCACTCATTATGCTTCCTAACTGGTTCTGGCTGGAGTCTATGAGGAAAAGACCAATGAGAGGGGAAGAGCCATCAGGAACTGTGAGCCCTTGGGTGTTTTTCCAGCGTGGAGCCTCGGCCTGGCCATTTTGCTGATTCTATGTTAGTTTTAACAGTTGTCAGGTAATTCATCTGGACATTTTAGGTGGGAGAGTGTCATCTGCAAGTGGCAGGTTTGTCTTATTACTTCATATGCCTCTTGTTTCTATCCCCCCCCCCACCCCGCCTCCTTCATTTCCTAAGACCCTCATAGCAGCAGTGAACTCTGCTCTACCTTTAGCAGTCATCTGTGGCTGTGCAGAGTGAAGATGCCTGTTCAAAAATGCCTGCTGCAGGGACATCCCAAGGGCAAATTGCCATCAGGTACTAAAGCACCCACTGCTGTGGGTGGAGCGTTGAGGCATGATGCGGCAGAGTACTATGCAGCCAATAAAAGGGCTAGGTCGATCCAAAATCACTGTAGGGAAGCGGCAGACATTGTTATCTACACAATGTCTGGAGGGTGTAAGGTTGTGTGCATAAAAATAAACATAAGATTATGTGCCACACCCACTCGTCTACTCCAGTTACATCTGCAGTATCAGGAGTAAAAGTCTCATCAAAGACAAGAGGCATTCTGACTTCAAAGAGAGTTTGTGCCTTCTGGGTATTCAGTCAGTCGTTGGCATCTCCTAACTCAGATTAGTCGTTCCAATCATCAACACACCTTCTTATTCAGGCATAAAGGTACCCCAAGAAATGATTCATAAATGGCTAAACTTGGAATTGGGCATTGTTTCCTGGCCAGCACAGTGTTCCAATGTATCCTAATTTATTACCTAGCTGTCCTTAGCTTGGAATTTCTCACAAGGAAGCTGCCTTATCAGACAGGATGTCCTCAGAGTTAGCGACAGAGGTCAGGCACCATTGCTTACTGTTAACATAGTTAGAATTCTCAGGGCAGCCCCACAGAAGACAGAACTGTTTTACATACCAGAGAGTAATCTAAGGGCTTCCCTCACTTAAGGGCATTCTCAGGAACTGCTAGGTTGGAACTTCCTGGTGCTTGCCTCCAGCAGACCCAGAGAATTAGCTTGGGAATACCAAAATAGCCCCAGGGGGGAGGGCACCACTGCTCTTCACACCTGGATACCTGATCTTACTGACCTTGATGTTACTGTAACTTTTGTCATTCACCCTGTTTTTCTGTATACTATTTAAGCCTGGTTTTCACTTTGTGCAAGGACTTACTTGAACTTAGATAGACTAGGACTTAGACTTAGATTCATTCATTCAGATTCAAGCTTTGAGCCTCATGCAATCCATAGCACCCCTCCCGGGCCCAGAGCACTTGGGCCTGGGGAGTGGGGTGGGGGGTGCAGCACCTATCCAGAAAAGGTGGCTGCTTTAGACCCAGTGTGTTTCAGGTGTGGCCTGAGATTTACCTCAACTGCTGAGCTGCCAGATTTCTCATTTCTCTTTTATAATGACTGTAAAAATCTCATGCCATTATTAAGAAATACATTCAGATCCTGCACTTTCATGTGTCATCTCTGCCATCATTTCTTCGCCTATGCCTTGTTGACCTGACTAGGACCCCATTTCTCTAGTGGGTTGAGAGAGGCCCAGACTGGCTGGCCAGCGGCAATTATGAGTTCAAAAATAGCTTCAGGGGGAATTCCCTACAGCTGCTTCTATAGCGGCTGGTAAGAAATGCTTACGCTCACTCAGGTGCCTCTGTTTGCTATATTATTTTGTTATATCCTTTCTTTTTTTCTGTTTGTTTGTTTGTTTGTTTGTTTTTTGTTTTTGTTTTTTCAAGACAGGGTTTCTCTATGTAGCCCTGGCTGGTCCTGGAACTCACTCTGTAGACCAGGCTGGCCTTGAACTCAGAAATCCACCTGCCTCTGCCTCCCAAGTGCTGGGATTAAAGGCGAGCGCCACCACCTGTTATCTGTGTGTGCCCAGCTGGTTATATTCTTCTTTTGAGAACTATTTACTACATTTAACTAATTTATTTCTTTTTTTCAGGTCAGGGAGGCCCAGGGAGGCCCGTCGCTTTGAATGTGTGGAGGTCAGGGACAAGTGACCTTTCCTTTACCATGTGGCTCTCGGGGATCAAAGTCGGGTCCTCAGCCTTGTCAGCAAGCACCTTTAGCTGAGGAGCCATCTCATCAGTCCTCTGCCTTATTTTTTGAGGCAGGGTCTCTCTCTGAGCTTATAGCTAATCAGGTGGCTAGGTCAGTGAGCACACAGGCTCCCTCAGTCTCCGCCCCCATCCCCACCCTCACCCCCCACCCCCACCCCAGTGCTGAGGATACAGATTCGTGGTGTCACACCTGGCTTTTTACATGTGTCCTCAGGTTTCCACAGCAAGAAAGTCATCTCAGCCATCTCTCTCCTCAACCCCAGACTTTGTTTCCTAGGTCGAGGTTCATGTGTCTGTGTATCTCAAGCCAGCCTCAGACTTAACTATGTAGCCAGAGTGACATATGCTACCATACCTGGCTTTTATTCAGTGCTGGGGATTGAACCCAATTCCTCCTGCACCACCGTCAAAGACTTAACCAACTCCACCACCAGCCTTCTCTGAGCTCTTAGCAGATCCTGTGTCCCGATATCTATGCCCCAAGTGAGGAGGGGATCCGAAGGGACAGAGCCTGGCTGAAGGGTGTCAGTACCTGAGAGACCCTTCAGATTCAGAGTGCTCACCCAGACTCCACAGAACTCGGGGTAGGAGGTGCTGACAAAGAAGACAGGTTCCCAGTCCCAGCTACGACCTGGCCTTGTGGGTTTGCATTTCGGATATCACAGAGACCCACTATGGGGGGGCGGGGGGCGGCGCACAAACTTCTCTGGAACCTGGGAGTCACCCAGGATGACTTGGGTGGGGCCTGAGCTATGACTGGGGTGGAGGGATGGTCAGGAGGAGAGATGGGACAGTGATGGCAGGAGGACAGGACTGCAGGGCTCAGCAGCCTGGAGGTTCAGAGTCTGAGCTGTTGTGGTCTTTGTTACAAGTGTGGACTCTGCCCCTATCTTCCCAAGAAACAGTTGAGAGCGCCATTCCAGTGCCGAGATCACAAACTCAAAACCCAGGGGATGGCGGCTCCTGGGTCATTCCTGTGCTCCTGTGTAGGGACCTCTCAGGAGAGGACAGCGGGACAACTTAAAAGAAGCAGGCACTGGGGACAGGCTGGGCTCTACCTAGCTTAAATCTACCAGATTCCCTGCTCTCCCGTCTGGATTTCATATTTCAGTTAAAAAAAAAATAAAATAATGACAAAGGCCGAGAGTTCAAGCCGCCTCCCCCTCCTTGGTAATTACCAAATTAACACGTTCTGGGGAGACCCAGCAGCCGGCTGTGATTAATGGGCAAGAACGATCAGCCGCAAAGCCTGCCCCTCCCGTTTCTAACCTCAAACAGGCGCAGTTTCCTGGGCGGCTCCTCATTCGTTGCCCCCTCCCCACCCAGAGACTTAATGGAATCCCGGCAGGACTTAATGTGTCTGTCCTGTCCCCCCTCGAGGGGCCTCACCCTACAGGTCAAGGAGGAGGCTTCCCTACCCAAGCAAGAGGCCTGGGAAAATGAACCCCAAATTAATTTATTCAGCTAATTCATTAAATGAGCTCTGTCTGAGTACAGACTCCACCCAGCCGTGGACTGCAGCTGAGGAAAAATCCTGGGGAAGCCATGGTGATGGATAATGGAGATGCTGCCATCCGGGAGCCAAGAACTGGGCGGGTGCTGTCAGGAAAAAACGATGATGTGACCAAGGGGGAATAGAAGCCAGGCCCCGAGGCCCTCCCTCCAGGGAGGAGGCCCAGTCTGCGTGTTCCCAGGCTGTAGATGGTGCTGGGGTCACACAAGGGGAACTTGAGTTGAATGCTGGGCAGGGGATGGTGATGATCCATGGTAGATGACATCCTGAGAATGGGAGTTCAGGGTCTGTAAAGCACTTGGTGTTGAGGTGTGAGGAGCTGAGTTCCGGACCCCAGTGCTACAGAGGTGAAGTCTGGTGAATCTCTGAGAGGGCTCAGAGGTTCAGGGCACTGGCTGTCCTTACAGATGACCAAAGCCAAAGGATGTGATACCCCAACACTGTTCATGATTGAAGCAGGGCTACCTCCTCGAATGGTTATATAGCCAGAGCCAAACCTGCCCAGGTTGGCCCTTGGGAAATGAAGGGGGAAGCAAGGAGGGAAATGGGGGTGCTCAGCTCAGGCCCCTTGCTACATCTTGCCTGGAAGGAAGCTAAAAGAGACACAAGCCCACATGGTCTCACAGCACAGCGTGGAGTGGAGCAGCTAGGCAGTCTGCAGACACGCAAGGCACAGAATGGAGAGGAAAGGTGTTCCTGGAGAGCCCCGGGGACACAGCAGCCAGGGCAGAGCAGTGGAAGTCAGGAGGAGTGGGGCCCGGGGTTCCTGTGAGTCTGAGGACAAACTTGGATGCATCTTCCTGCGGCTGTAGAACCCCCCATAGGCCACAGTTTCTCAGCAAGACCAGCTTACAATCACACTCACCTCAATGATTTCTTTAATCAAGATGAGAAATCCATAATTCTTATTCCTGTGGCCATCTTCACTATCACTGTCACTACGGTCGTCATGGCCACCACCATAACCATCAATATCACCACTACTATCATCACCATCATCATCAGTGCTGTGGAGGAAGAGTCAGGTGAATCCCTAGGGTTCGTCATCACCACCACCATCATCACTGTCATCATCACCATCTTCACCACCGTCAGCACCATCACTATGGCCAATCACCACCACCGTCATCCTGACCCAGCGAAATGCAGGTAGTTCCAGCCCTTTAAGAGCACCCCCCCCCCACACACACACACACACACAGAGACTTTCGAAAGCCATGTCTTCATAAACGGCCTATTTCTTTGACGATGTCTTCACCAAAGCCCACTGCCTCAAGAGCCCCAGCCATGACAAACATCGATAACAGGATGGCTCCCCGAGGCTGAATTTCAAGAGCATTAAAGATTAAAGAATGCACAGGTCAATTATGGATTTGAGGAAATGATGGCAAGAGTAATTATACAGAATGTTATCTTGTTTGTTTGGCATTAGTTATAAGTGTCCATAATCCTGGGTCCCAGGGGTCCATCACTTCAGTTTTGCCTTTGGCAGATGAAGGGACGAAGTATGGGGAGGGGCTCAGGCCGAGGCACCAGTCTTTCTGGCATCACATTCACAGATGTTTCTCCATGACCAAACCATGCCGAATGGGTACCCATAATGGGAATCCCTGCCCAAGAAACTAAGCCAATGGGACAGAGATGCAGATGTGGGCATGGAAGCAGATAAAGCAGGAATAGGTGCAGGTGTAGGCATTTACAAGTACAGAAGCAGGTGCAGGTACAGAATCAGGTACAGGAGCAATTATAGGGTTAGGTGCAGGTGAAAGTCCAGGTGCAGGAACAGTTAAGGATACAAGTGCAGAAGCAGGAACAGGTGCAGGAGCAGGAGCAGGTGTAGGGGCAGGTGTAGGGGCAGGAGCAGGTGCAGGAGCAGGTGTAGGGGCAGGTGTAGGGGCAGGTGCAGGAGCAGGTGCAGGAGCAGGTGTAGGTACAGCTGCAGGAGCAGGTGTAGGGGCAGGTGCAGGAGCAGGTGTAGGGGCAGGTGTAGGTACAGGAGCAGGTGCAGGAGCAGGTGTAGGTGCAGCTACAGGAGCAGGTGCAGGAGCAGCTACAGGAGCAGGTGCAGGAGCAGGTGGAGGGACAGCTGCAGGAGCAGCTGCAAGAGCAGTTGCAGGAGCAGATATGGGGCAGGAGCAGGTGTAGGTGCAGCTACAGGAGCAGGTGTAGGAGCAGGGGTAGGTGCAGCTACAGGAGCAGGTGCAGGAGCAGGTGCAGGAGCAGGTTTGGGGACAGCTGCAGGAGCAGGTATGGGGCAGGTGTAGGGGCAGCTACAGGAGCAGGTGTAGGGGCAGGTGTAGGTGCAGTAGCAGGTATGCAGATAGACATGATTAGAAGCAACGTTATGGGAACTAGCTATCATGACTATAGATGCTGAATGCTCTCCTGGTCTGCCTTCTGCAAGCTTGTAGTGTGGTTTTCTGAGTCTGAAAGCCAAGAGCTCAGGGCACCAATGGTGAGACTCTCAGTTTAAGACTGAAGCCCTGAGGACCTGGAGCTGCTAGGGAAGTACCTAAGCCCAAAGGGCCAGGATGTCAGATGGCAGAAGATGATAGATGTCCCAGCTCAAGCACAAGTGCCATCTTCCAGTTTATCCATTCTGGGCCCTCAGTGGATTAGATGGGGCCGCGTGCACACACACACACACACACACACACACACACACACTGGGGAGAGTAAATCTTTATTCAGGGGACTGACTAAACGTCAGTATCTTCCAAACCCTCAGCCCAGACAGAAGAGATTTCAGCAGCCATCCAGACAGCCCACAGCCATCAAGCTGACACAAATGAATCCTTCAATGCTTGCCCCTCAGGCACAGTGTGAGGCACCAGGGCATGGAGCTCCCTACTGCTTAGGTATCTACAGTGGAGTGCAGGCACTGGTGTTGGAGGAGACAAGCCAATGTCCTTGGGAGTCTTTAACAGCCCTAACAGTCCTAAGGGCCAAAGATGTTCAGAGGGCAAGAGTGAATCATCTTGAGTGCGAGCCCGAGAACTGGTGAGGGTGGGCTTTCAGGTCGATGTGCCATAGCTTTACGTAGACACACTGGAGAAGAAGAAGGCCCAACTAAGGAACTGCCTCTGTCAGACCTGTCTGTGGCCATGTTTGTGGGATATTTTCTTGATTGCTAATTGATCTAAGAGGGCCCAGCTCACTGTGGGTAGTGTCAGGGAAGATACGAAAAGGAGCTGGGAAAGCCAGGGAAGTAAATCCGAATTCCTCCATGGGTTCTGTCTCAGGTCCTACCTTCCGGTTCCCATCTTGGTATCCTTCCGTGGTAGATTATGCCCCGGCCCTCGGGGCGAGTAATTAACCAGGGTCCGAAGGGGACGAAGCCTGAAAGAAAAACGGGCAAGAGAGAGGAACGAGGCCAAGCAAAAACGGTTGTCAAAGCCTAACTTTACTTCAGAAGGGCAGGGCAATTATACTTGCAGAGCAAGGAAGCGTTAAGAGGAAGTGGGGCGGGGGGGGGGGGGGGTGTACACCTGGCTTCACACCTGGCCGGAGCAGAAGCGTTGACAAAACATTTTATGGTTTTTCCGAGAATAGACTGTTACTCAGATAAGGTCAAATTCTCAGGGACAACAGGGACACTCTGTCCCTGACATCTCCCTCCTCACTGTAACTTAAGGAGGGAAGTCAGTATGGAACAGTAACATCTTAGCCTGCCCGGACGGTATCCTGGAGTGGACCAAGAAAGATTTTAGGACGCTCCAAATGTTAACTGTCCCTAGGGCTCCGATCAAGCCACTCCTTGCCGGGGGGAGAAGGTGATCGAGGGGCCAGGAAGGGGGACAGTCCTACCTTCCTGTCCGTGCAATGGGAACCTGAGCCCTGGACAAGGGAACGTAGGCCTCATTTCTCCATCCGTGCAATGGGAACCTGTGCCCTGGATAGACAGCGGTGAGGTTTTTGGGAGGCATCAGAAAAGGGACCAACAGCGGCCAAGATCATCCTTGTGCAATGGGATCCTGTGCCCAGTCAGGGGACCGGCCTTTGGTGTCGATCAAGATTAAATTTTTGATCCACTCAAGGAGTTCCGTATTAAGGGCGGCACTCCAAGGTGTCTTTAGGGAAAGAGTAGGGCAATATCAATTTTTAATTATTTCCGCCCCGGAAGGCGCGAAGCC